>JAQQPU010003778.1:44211-56593 GCA_029168905.1 Artemia sp. Kazakhstan ARC1039 | reverse complement strand
CTCTCTAAAAATATTTGTCCCCAGTTCTGTTCTTAAGGAGTGTGGGGGTGAAATAGAGGTTTTAGTGGGTCTCTCTAAAAATATTTGTCCCCAGTTTTCCGCCAACTCTGTTATTGAGTGCAGTTTTTCAAGGTTTGATACAGAGCATCTGTCCCAATTAATCCTTGATAAATATATCCCAGAATAGGAGGAGAAAAGGTTAAAAAAAATATCAAAATAGACAAATCGCATACAAAATGCAATAGATTCTTGGCTTGACCAGATTCTCAAAAAATAGCCCTTTTCTGTATATAACCTATTTCTAAGAAATTTTTCAAGGAAGCATTTTAGGAAGTTGGTGTAGATGCAACCCTAATACACTATAGCCTGTAAAATGTTTCTATAAAGTTTAGAATCAACTATAATGAATCAAATGCTTCTATAATTCTATAAAAATTTAGAGAAAAAATGCTATAAAAAAATAGAGAAAATAGAGAAAAAATAGACAAAAATAGACAAAAATAAAACTGAACTAGAAAATTTTTTTAAAAAAGAAAAAAAATATATCTTCTAAAGGATGGCTTTTTAAACAAAGACGCTAATTGGGAAGAAGGGGTGTATAGTTAATTCTATAGTTGATGTCTATAAGAATCAAATGTTTCTATAATGTTTCTGTAAAGTATACACCATTAGAAACATTTATATACTACAAAACTTCTCACATTGCATTTTTTAGCTTATATTCAAAACATGAATAGACTAGGACATCAACTATTTTAACAAGGTCTGATCTCAAGTCAAACTCACACATTCACAGCCCAAACCGATTTTAAAAAAAAATCCTTTCAAAACTGCTTTTAAAAACATTGTCGAATATAAACAGTGATGATGGTGTTCCCACAGGGTACGAATCAGGTGAAAATTCAGCCTTGTGATTGGTCCTTGAGACACATTGTTTTAGGCTAGTGATTGTTTTGGTGACTTTTGATTGGTCCGTTAGATACACCGTTTTAGATTTGGAAGTTAGGTCAAACACGGGATACATCGTAAAATTGAATCGTCAATCTAAGCATCCATAAGAGATACTGCGACTTTGCATATACCAATCAATTCAGCGCGAAAAGTTACGGAAGAATCCACCCTTACCTAAATCAAGAAAAGGTCCAAATATAATGTTTTAGGACTGGACAACTGAAGGGGTATAATGCCACAATTTTACTTTAAAGGGTGGCTTGGGCAAAAGTGATGACAAACTGGTTCGTTCATTACTAGGTTCTTACTAAGAAAAAGTCTTACTAAGTGCTGATCAGTAGTATAAGGTGGACCTGGTTCAATTCCGTCAAAAAGATAGGGGTGATTGCAACACTTCCTCAGTTGCATCAGAATATTTTGAAGCCTCATTTTTTCCATTTTACCTGCGCCATTTACGATATCAATATCCTTCATTAGGATTTTCGTGTATAATTCTCTCTGCATCTTACTTAGACCAATAAACACCTGAAAAACAATTGCCCTTTAATGGCGGTGCTTAATAAGATTTAAGCACTATAAAGCTCTACCAAGCAGAACAAGAAAAAGTGAAAACAAGCGAAAAAAATAGAGGAAACAGAGAAAAAATAGAGAAAAATAGAGAAAAATAAAACTGAACTAGAAAAATATAAAAATAGAGAAAAAAAATCCATCTTCTCAAGGATGGCTTTTTAAACAAAGACGCTAATTGGGAAGAAGGGGTATATAGTTGATTCTTTAAGGACGCACAATATAGACTAAATGAATATATATATAGATTATTAACGTATAATATAGACTAAATGAATATAGATTAAATGAGTAAAAAAAAACTCACAAACATATCAACTGTGCTGTCTTTTTTTTAATGGTTCTTTTTATCTTTGGCCGAATTTATAGCACGAAAAAAGCAAAAGACACTGAGACGAGAGAAAACTGCATTGCATTCTGAAATTTGAAATTTCCTAGTATTCTTGTGTTTTTAACCTTTTTCCAATCTCTTATAAAGTTTTAGAGCAACTACTCCCACGGATTCAAGCTAATTATGAAAAAAAAAACACCATATATTGTGCCTTTTTGGCGAAATTTGTTCTTTTTATCTTAGTCCATTGTGCAGCAAAGTCAAACAAAGAAGCAAAACAAATATTAGTACAAGAAACGTTACTAAACCGGTTTATATAATTGATTTAATTATTTTAACAGGTTACCCTGGATGGTGTTGTTTGCAATTTTTTTGTTCTTCTTCTCATAGACAAATTTGAGACACTCAGAAACACTCATGCTGAAAAACACCTCATGGACTCCTCATTTTAGAGGAAAAACTTTTCAGAAGAGAAAGGTTAATTGCAACTGTCTTGACAGGAAAAAATTTCTCAATTTGTGGAAATATTTTGTGCAAATTACAAAGAATGGTCTACTACAGATGGCAAGATTAGAAAACGATATTCGCAAAGAAAAAAAAGAGCATATGGAGCATCCCAACTAGCGACTGTGATCCCAGAAATTTTTCCTTACAGAATACATTATGTAACTTGTCGAAGAAAAATCTGGACCGTCATCTGGAATCTATGACACAATTTCAGCAAGTAAAACCTTTACGGTTTATATATAAATATTGCCAAAGCTTCAGTCCAGCCTTACTACCATTATGGATAAACCGACTATGGATACTGTTTTCGGCTGAGTTGGGCTGAATTGTTCACCTTCAAGAGACATAGTTTGGGACGGGGGAGGAAGTGTCAAGTAGACTAATAGAAACTATGCTCGTTTTTGAGCAATTTCAGCCAAAAACACTCCACATATGTAATTTCGGTTTAACAAAACATATTTGCGTCGAAATGTTTTTGTTGAACATATTCTTACCAAGACTGCAACCTCTTCTGAATTTTTTTCTTGAGTGCCCAAAAAGGGACTTTTGGTTAATATTTACGTAATATTTTTCTGGCAATTAACACTCATATGTTGGAGAAGTATCTTTCTACGTCAGCCCCATCAGCGTACCCTACATATTTAGTTTACCAATTGACACTTTCTAAGTGTTGTAAACACTTAGGCATGAAACACCGTCATAAATAGCATAACCTAAATACTTTATTAAGCACAATTCATTCCTATCAAGTCAGGTTAAAAATAAATTAGAAATAAATATATGGCTAATTTTAGACTGGTGTATGGATTCGGACACATTAATCAAATGAGACAAATAAAAAAAGGAGGGAATTAAACCAATGCTGGGAGATAGGGGAGAAGAAAAAGTAGAAAAAGTAGAAAATAGAAAAAAAGAAAGTGCATAAGTTAAAAAACTGAAGCAATAAAACGATAGAGCAACAAAAAACAACAAAGAGAGAACTAAAAGCAAAAAAGAGAAACCAATTCCGAGAGAGGAAGGGAGAGAAACAAAGAGACATGAAAAATATAAAAAGAAAGAAAATGAATCAGTTAACAAACTAAGCAATAAAACAATACAGCAACAAAAACGATAAAGAGAGAATTACAAACAAAAAAGAGAAACCAATGCCGAGAGAGGGAGGGAGAGAAACAAAGAAAGATGAAAATAGAGAAAAAGAAAGAGAATGAATCAGTTCAAAAATTAAAGCAAAAAAAAACAACAAAGCAACAAAATATAATAAAGAGACAACTATAAACAAAAAAGTGAAATCAATGCCAAGATGGAGAGGGAGAGAAAAAGAGAAAAATAAAGAGAATGTATCAGTTAAAAATTAAAGCAATAAACAATAAAGCAACTAAAAACAATATCAAAGAGGAATTTTTTGTTTATATTGTTCCAGGTAATAAAATATAATGTATTTGTAAGGGTTTGGTCATTTGCGTTTAATTCAGTACATGATATTTAGTTTATCAATAGACACTGTCACAAACACTTAGTTAGAAAACACTGTCATAAACAGTTTAGCCAGGAATACCCTTTAAAGTTTTGTTCATACCGGATCAGTCACACTCAGTTTGAAATAAACATACAACTAATTTTAATACTTGTGTGTATTCATGCATATCAATCTAACGAGACAATTAAGTAAAGTAGAGAATTAAACCAATGCCGAAATGAAAAGAAAAAATAATAAGCAAAATAGAGAAAAAGAACGAATCGGTGGAAAAATTAACGAAATAAAGGAAATAAAACAACGTATTGTTTATATTATTCAAGATTATGACATGTAATGTATTGCATAGGTTTGGTTATTTCAGGTTAATTCGACACGTAGTTTCACCCAATAATTTTAAGGCAATTTAAAAATGCACTTTGCCAGATTTATTATGTTTATTTATGTTTTTCTATTTTTATTGTCACTATTTTTGGAGGGTACCCTCGCACTCTCATAACTTTGGTGCGTTGGTAATTCTTATTTTTTCATTTTGATTATTAATTTTAATACCACTAATCTACTACAATATAAGTAGGCCATAGCAGTCGATATTACGAGTTTATTAGAGCTAAGTATTATTGGTGGTCTGAGAAGGGAATAAAATCAAAGAAATTTAAATTTCTTGAATTGTCAGGGTTTACTTTTTATTCTTTTTTTTTTGCTCGTCAGACTTTAGATAAGTTTTTTTTGAAAATAATATTTTAGATAATATAAACAAAAACACAGATTAATTTAAAAACCAAGTTTAAAAAGAATTTAGACCCCGGAAGTGTTACATCCAACAATGCTATTTGGAGGGGATCCCCTCTATTTCAAATGATGAGTTTGCTCCTACTCTCCAGGAGTGACTTATAAGATCTGTTAAGTAGATTCCATAAAAGGAAAACTTGTAAAGATTTTTTGTTGCCTTCAAACACGAGTTTCAACATCAAGTTTCAACAGGTTATTTAGGTTTCCCTCACATTTTTCTTGCTCCTATTCCTCCTGAAACCTCTGTCACATCTCTTAAATTCCTTGGTGTTACAATTTCTTCCAATTTGAAATGGGATGCCCATATAAATAATATCCTACGACAAGCAAACTCCTCGCTTTCCCTCCTTAAACTTTTAAATAAATTTAGTTGCGCCCAATCACATTTACTACAAGTATGTAAATGTTTCTAATAATAATAATATTTGGAGGGGATCCTCTCTCTCTCTCTCTCTCTCTCTCTCTCTCTCTCTCTCTCTCTCTCCCTTTTCGACTGATTGCCATTTTACAAGTTTATTGGAGCTAAGTATTATTGGTAGTGGAAGTAAAAGAAAGTCAAATTATATTGTCAATGGCAAAAAATACCTAGAAACTTTTATAGTTTAGGATTAGAACTGTCAGTTTTTTTTTGTTTTTTTTTGCTCATTAGAATTTAGAGTTTTTCGCACACAGAGTTTCAGATAATATAAATAAAAAAAAGAGGGTTAATTTAAAAACCAAGTTTAAAAAGAATTTAGACTCCGGAAAAAGGTCAACGCTTGACACCCAACAATGCTATTTGGAGAGGCTCATCTTTTCCCTCTTTTGTATATTTACCGTACCTTCATTTCTTTCTTTGGTTTGAGTCCTTTTTCTACTTCTGACTTCAACCGTCTGAGCAAAAAGGGCTGCAAAACCACATGAAGCCTCTTAACTAACGTATCGTCGCCTAAGCACGAATTTGTATTAAACCATTCATCAAAATCCTGAAAGTAAACAAAACTATAAAAATTGAAAGATCAAATACGAAACTATGAGAGGTTAAATATTATGTACAAATTAATGGTGCTATCAATATAATTTTATTTCGTTTAAATACCTGGCCGATTGGAAGACCAGTGTAGTGTAATGTATCCAGGACACGCCTACAGATATATATTCAACTTTATTTACATTAAATAAAAAAACAACTCTTAACAAAAGTAAAGAGAAAAGCTATGTCTTAAGCAGAGCAAAGTTGTTGCTGATACTTTCTGGACTGATAAATTGTCTAAGACATAGCAAATAATTCCCCGACCTTCTTCTTTATCTATGTTCAAGGTGTGGCTTTTGTAGCCGTTGATGGCCAACTCTGGTAGGGTTGGGAGATATCGACAGTGTTTAGGCTTAGCTTCGACCACTGCTACTATGTCTGGGTTCTTTGCTGCAATTTCTACTTTTAATTCTGATAATTTGTTTGGTAGTGAATCAGCATTTAAATATAGTACCTTTAGTGTTTTTACTTTAGTAGCTTTTTTGTTAGACTTGAAGGATGGTGGCATTTGTTTGGCTTTAGTTATTCTACTTCATATTTGCCGTTGCTCTTCGTTGGAGTCTTTGCCTCGCCTCCAATGGCTCTGCATCTGAATTTGACGATCGCACTGGGCGTGAGATCTGGGTTTTATGTATACTTTTGGTACGAGTTTCTTCATTTGATGATTTACTTAGATTTGGAGCTGTCCTCAGGATTGTTTGCCTTTTCATCTCAAGCTGTTGTGATTTTTTTAGCTTAACTAACAAGTGCGTGGACTACCATCTTCTTTTGTTTTTCCAATCCGGGCAGTTTCTAGTATCTCCTCTTCAGTGATATTTGCCCCGAGCTCGTTTTCTTGAGTCAATTTGACAACCTGTGTAGTGTCATTGACAGCAGTAGATTCAGGTAGCCCCATGACTACAAAATTCATCTTTTTCTGTTCTCTTAATTCCTTTTCTACTTCTGCCTGAATAATTGCATTTATTGTAGGCTGGATATCGTGAGGTGAGGGTTTTCTTACTATGATTTGAAGGTGTTACCTCATGAGGTTGAGCTTCTGTTAGCTGTCGCACTTGAAGCTGTAGAAGTGCTACTTTTCGGTTGGAGCAGGAGAGGCATTCGTATTTAAACAGGAGACACTCGTTGTCTTCTCTCTTCATGACCAGCACGAGATTGGCATTTATACCTCGGCTAGAGGCATGCTCCCACTCGTTGCAGAAAAAGCAGAGGAAAGAGGTGGCAATGTCGACATCTTTGTGACAGTAGCTGCATTCTGTGTTGTTATCTGGGAAACTAGTGCTCAAAGGAATCTTTTTGGGCTTTGTAGGTAGACTTAATAAAAAATGAAACCAACAATGAACAGATAATATACCAAAAATAAAACTGACATTCAACTCGAACTCAAAATTAACAGACATTATAATATGTATGAACTGGGACGTCGTCTCTCTTCTACCCCAATTATAGTTTAAAAAAACCGATATTAAAAGACAGATATTAAAAGTTAAAAGAAACAGATATTAGACTTAAAAAAAATGAAAACGATGATGAACCTATAATGTACCAAAAATGAAACTGATATTCAACTCAGACTCAAAACGAACAGATATAACTAGATATACGAACTGGGAAATCGTCCCTCTTGTTCCCCAATTAAAGCGCGAGTGTCACTCGCGCTTTACTGAAAGAAAAAAAAATGTATGTTTTGTCAAATAAAAACTCAAAGCCGTATTCAGAATGAAGGGAGTTACCGCGCTTCAGTCCCCCCCCCCCTCGTCCAAAGGTTAGATTCTACTCATAAAAAAAGCTAAAAAAAATGGATATTAACAAATTTTGATGGATTTTGTACAAAAAAAATGTAAACATACCCCCCCCCCCACCAAACCTTCCCTTTTTCAGTGAATAAATCCTAGATAGAACCCTATAAAAACTAAGATATCCAAAATACATAGTGTTTTCAATTAGATACAATTTAGAATTCGTAAAACGTAAGAAAAGCGAAAGAAAACACCATTTTTTTTGTAAACATTTATTAGTCCTGGAACATCATTTTTCTGTTGCTGATGTTATAAAAAATAAAAAAAAAACAAATTAATTTTTTAATTAGTTATTAAATAAAATTATAGTAACTGAAAACTAAAATTCCAATAACAATTAAGATCACTCAAAAGAAAATATACATGTTTAAGAAAACAATTTTGTATCTAAATTCTTGATTTTTTGGTCTATTTAATTTAAACATGCAGAGCAATGATGACTAAATTACACTTTGAAAATGAATTTTTCAATGAATTTTTAATTTTTCAAGAAATCAATTTTGTTCTTTGAAGTGGTTTTGCAATGTCAAGTACATCCGGCTTTTTTACGGATTTCAAAAGAATATGTATAGAATGAAGAAAGTATGAATGGAACTTCAGTGTATATCAGCCTGATCAAACTAGACTGATATTATAAAATATAACTATATCAATCTCGAGAGTCTTCGTTAATCTATTTACTTCTCAATGTTACGATGATAAAAGAGAATTTACTTAAAAATATATATTGTTTTCAGTAAAGCGCGAATGACACTCTCGCTATAATTGGGTTGCAAGGATGACGACTTTCTAGTTCATGTATTTCTATTTCTATATATTTCTATTATATTTCTATGTATTCATGTATTTGGATTTCTAATATAAGTAATTTATATTCATTTTGAGTTTGAGTTGAAAGTCAGTTTTATTTTTGGTAAATAAATTCATTATTGGTTCCATTTTTTATTGAGTCTAATACCTGTTCTTTTAACTTTTAAGTTCATTTTTCATTATAATTTCTCTTAGTTTTTTTTTTTTTTTTTTTGCTCTGCCCGAAGACATAGATTCGCTCTTTACTTTTGTTATTCTTTTTTATTTAATCTCTGCTCGTTGTTAATTCATTTCTGTAAAAATCAAAGAGACAGAAGAACTAAACAAATATAGTGAAGATAATGATTGACTATTTTATGGTTTTATCCGAAGACCCTAATTGAATTAGCAATTAATATTGACCTGTCACTAAGGAACAAAACTGAAAAGAAAAAGAATAAAATCTGGATCTATGCAAAAAGCAAATTTCTGAATGTATATTATCTTGATTGCCTTGCAAGCAAAGAGTAAATGAATAAACCTTTTAGTATTTTTTGAAGTTTATATTTTGGGACGCCTTTGCCACAAGAAGTATTTAAACATTCCTTCTGTCTCAGTATTGTCACAGTTGTCAAATAGACTACAGATTAAATTCTAAATCAATAGCTTATCAGTCCAAGTAGCGCTATATTGTCTTTGAATAGTCACCAAACAAATTGCTGGGTATACAAATAATACAAATTTCATCCTCCTTTCAAAAAAAAAAAAAAAAAAAAAAAAAAAAAAAAAAAAAAAAAAAAAAAGAGTCCTTAACAGCTTTTTGCACAAAACTTGTAGAATAATCAAATCGTCATTAAGATCAGAAGAACAAACAAATTACGTAAATTTCTTAGCCCATCTAATTTCAACATAAGATACTAGATAATGTTGTTAATTAGAATCAAATAAATTGAAACTTAGTCTAGTTTGAAATTTAAATTGGACATTAATTTTCATACCTCAAAACCTTTTTTTATATAGTATTCAAAATTGCCAACAGGAAAATGGGCATTCATCATTTACTTTCGACTACTAGAAATTTACTAAAGTTTTTAAATTCTTGCTACTGATTTACCCCACTCTCATGTTTCTATGGCCATCCTTCCTGTGTAAACAAAATTATATATTGTGAGCACATAGTATTTCTGCTTTTTCCGGTGGAAAATATGGTAAATTGAACGTTTTATGTTTTTCCACAAAGGAAAATTTTTTTGCTCTTTACATAGGAAAAGCTAATTTAAAGCGTGGAAGTTTAATACTCGAACCGTACCATACTCACATCTGTAGAAACAAAATGGGCAGTTTTGGTAACGCCTAAATATTTTTCTGGTTTTAACGTCAGATGTGTGTTTTAGAAGCGGAAATTTAATAGTGAAATAAATTTTTTGAAAATCCTGTAACACCTCTAATTCTTGCCTAACAATTCTCTACTATTAATACTACGTCTTTTTATCTTCTGTCGGATCCGCATTACAGATGGAATAACTACTTTCCCAAGCTTCCATCTTTTCTAGATTCGAAAAATTATGCCTCAACTTTGACCCTGATTGGTCAATAAACATTTTTATGCTCGAAAGTTCAAAAATGTTCTAGTTCAGAAATTACTAATGCCATACATAGTTGATGCTTATCTTGTGCTTAGTTTTGATTTCATCAATAAACGTGACCAGGGGCGAACCCAGGGGGGATAACCGGGATAACCCCCCCTCCCCCCAAATTCGGAAAATTTGCACATTCTTATAGATCTTGACTAATACGAAAGGATAATGTATGCCGCAAATCTTATTGAGACGAGGATAAAAAATGAATGATTTATTATTCTTACAAATAAAATTTAAAACGAAACTGTCTTAAAAACTAACCAAATTCATTATGGGTTTTAATCCAATTGATGTAAGGTAATGTATGCACAAAACGTAGGTAAAGTGTGATGATCTCCACACGAAAATATTTGTTTTATGAAAATGCAGTTGGGAACAAAGCCAGGCTGTCGCCAAGTAAGCCACGTACTGTTATAACCTCGGGCTCCTAAGATAGCTTAAGAGCGAAGTTAGAGACATGAGAAAAAGAAGTGAAGCCATATTTTATCCACTTTTTACTGAAGTAACTGAACTGTGTCAAGATGCTGAAATCAGCATTAGAGTGCCCAGATGAGCTCCAAAAGAAACGTATAGGGATAATTACGGAACAGCGAAAGAGGACCCTGAAAAGTATTACCTACTTTCAGTGTTTATCCCATTTATGGACTACTTTCTGCAGCAGCTGCATCAGCAATTCTGCAGCAGCTGCATCAGCAATATGTTGAATACTCTGACTAATTTTCGGTATTTTGATGCAGACAGCTATAGGGGAAGCTTGGAAGCTGAGTTAGCTCTGTGGAGGAGAATGTAACCTATATTCTAAAATTTTATTTATCCTTTTTAATCAGTACTACCACCCCCCTGTCAATTTATCCATCTCCCCCCGAAATTTATCGCCGGGTTCGTCCCTGAATGTTACTATAGTGTGCCCTAGACAAAAAGTATAGAACTAATTTTAGATTAGCCAATTGATGTACAGCTCAGTAATAGCTGGCAATAAATGTGTGAGCAGAAGGATAGTTCATTTTGTGTGCAATCAAGGCTCATAATCATTAATCGCTTAACCATTATCGTTAAGACAACTATTCCCCAAAGTGGTCCAGGTGGACCTCGAGGGGTCTGCAAGAAACTCAACGGAGGTCTAAGATGGCGTGATGAAAAAATGGGGGTGCAGCCCCCACCTTAGGCAATATGGTGATCTTGAACAAAGATCCCAAATACGAAATAAGCAGTGTGATAACAAAAGAGTAGCTTCATTTGATTCCTGATTCAGTATTGTTTCAAAATATAATTTCACTTTCCTGGAAATCCATTAATAAGCCAGGTAATATTTATTCAGGCTATATATTTATGTTTTCTTGTTTTCCTGAATCACCGTTATTTTGCAGTAAGAGCCAATGGTATTATCCAAGAATTGGGGCTATTGAGAAGGAGACATGTTAAGAAAAATTCTTACTTTATAATATGTAAAAAAAAAACTTTTTAACACATTTTGAAGGCACTCCTTCAATACTATATACTATACTATATTGTATAAAGTACTATACAATACTATATTGTATAGTATATACTATTCTATATAATTCCTTACTCCTATGCAAATTACCTGGGCCAGAAAGACCATTAACACAATGTGCCCACTTCGCTCTATACATAGGCAGCACTGTTGCGCTGCCTATGGTGGATTAAAAAAAAATCCTTCTATGATAGATGACGATAAGAGAGTGATGTGAATGTAGAACAAAGAAGATCAACCCCGAAACAAAAATTACCTCTGAACTACTAAATATGTCAGGAAGTAAAAAGTTGAGGAGGGCCCATAATTCGTGTAAATTATTTTGCAAGGGCGTGCCAGTAATTAATAAACGATTTGAAGTGCTAAACTCTCGAACAATCTCAGAAAGTTTCGATTTTTCATTTTTGATCCTGTGAGCCTCGTCAATCACCATATACCTGAAAACAGAAGAATGTGCAAGTTAATAGGTGTACCTACAGAACTAATGAAGAAATAAAGGGGAAACGATGTAAACAAAGCCAGGAAAAGTAAAAGAACCTAAAAAAGAGGTAAATCCTACCCAGTGGAAAAGGTAGGAAAATGCAAATATTTTCATCGAGACTTCTGCTCAATCGTTCACAGTGCAGAATTAAGAATAATACAAAAAAAAACATGAAAGTCGAAAAAACAAAATATAGAAGACAAACTGAAATAGCGAAAAAATGAAACTAAAAAAACTAAACAGCCAAAACAAACAAAAAACCGAAAACCTAAAGAACACACTGAAATAGAGGGTGCCCTTTCTTGTGTAATGGTGAAAAGACAACTTTAAGAAATGCTAACTCTTAAGAATTATTTTAAAAATTGGCTTCAAAATAAGTTATATCCCCCAAATCCAACATCTACTGGTACTTGCTAATTATACGGAACACACTCAAGAATTACGTTAGGTTAGGTCTCAGAAAACCGGTTTCATACCAAAAAAAGACAAGTGATTGGTGATACAATGCATCGGACTTGTATAATTTGGGCTATATATTTGCACATTA
>JAQQPU010003778.1:25294-43811 GCA_029168905.1 Artemia sp. Kazakhstan ARC1039 | reverse complement strand
AAAAAAAAAACGATAAGTAAAAAAGGTATAACTAAAAAATCAGAAGCTAATACCATGAATTGGCAGGAAGTAAAACAAAACAAAAAACATCACAAAATTTACATTGTCAGATTCAAGGTATCCCAATTAAAGGCACTAATTCTATCATTTCATTTACTATCAACACAAAGAACAGGGGCGAATATTCATTCGAAGTATTTTCGACATCTTATGAAGGCAATATTTGAAATACTGCCTTTCAAATAAAATTTGAGACTCAGAAAACGATGTGCAAAAAAGTAACATCTTAAATTTTGACTGTGATAGAAACAAACACTGCAGACATCCTTTCTAAATGTATGAAAGAAGTGTTTTCAACTCAAAGTAAAGAATAACATTGAAATTTGAAAGAAACAGAAATTCTTCCATATATGAGGGGGTGGGGGGCTGCTCCCTTTTTAATACCTTACTAGTTACACAAAAGTTCTTTAGTGCTTTAAAAACATCCTTATTCCAGTTCAACGGCCATTGTGTTCCAGCAGACGTTATTTAAAGAATTCGGACAAAAAAATTAGCGTAAGGAGCAATGGGTAGAGGAAAGAGCAGCCCCCCTCCCCCATCACATAGGAAATGATTTCTGCTTGTTTCATGTTTTAATATTCCTCCTTTACTCGCAGTTGACAACACTAGTTTTTTGTTTTATTTTTTTTCTAATTTCTGATCGTTTTTAAATTGATACCCGATCATAACGAACATATTATGTGAGGCCTCATAAACCCCTAATTTTTTGCTTCTAGATTGTATATATCAATAATGGTCAATTGATTGGAAGCATCCCACTTTTTCAGTTTGTCTGTTTAAGAATTAAAATGTTGGATTCTGTGATGTCTAAATACACTGCATACATTATGCTTAAATATATTGAATTATTGTATACAAATATGAAGAGAGGTACTATCATTTGAAATTTGTCGAAAACAATGCTACTGGTAGCATTTGCCAGCCCCCATCCCTCTCCGAGGAATTTCCTGACAAGGCTGATGATGCCTTACCTTACCTTTTCCACATCTGTCTCTGCCGGTAGGACGTAAATGTAATATTTTAGGCTACACAGAAAGATTTTCGTAATGGGAGGGACTTTATTACCCCCGTCCTATACTAAATATCAAAGTATACTAAAGGCGTATACCCATCCTATATTAAAGGCGTAGACACAAAAATATTCCCAGGAAATAAGAGGGATTATATATCAATTTCTGCAGCGTAATATTTGCAATCAGTATAAAAAGTCATTTTTTATATATTAATTGTTATCAAAGTTCATTTTTTTTAGAATTTTGGTTACTATTGGCCCGAGTCACTCCTTATTTACGGTTTGTTTTACTATGAACTGCTTGATAAAAAAAAACAGCAGTGTCATTCTAGCAAATGGATAAAGACGATGGCATGTAACCTAAAGGCTTCAGTACAGAAGTAAATGAAGTCTATTTTTCACCTTTCACCAAAAGTAAAATGAGCTAAATTAAGTAATAATCAGGTGCAGAAACCCACTAATTCTGCCTTTAAATTTTGGTAATGGGTTCTCGTGTAAGTGAATCTCCGTTTAGCAGGAGCCCGTGCAACTGAATCCATTAACTGGATCCTAGTACAATTCAAACTCGCTTAACTGATGCCCAGTTTAACTCTGCTCCAAATCAACTCAACCCCAAAGAAATCCAACTCTCATTCAACTCAAACCTGGTACAATTCAACCTTCATGCAACTCAACCCAGGTTTAACTCAACCCCATTCAACTCAAAACCTTATCCAATTCAACCCTTATTGAAATCAACCCTCATGCAACCCATTCCCGCTTAACCAAACCCTGTTTGACTAATAGGGTTGGTTTGACCCCCCATTCAAATGAATCCGATTTATCTCAGCACTCCTTTAATCAACAATACACCTTTAAAATATAATTCAGGCCGTTAAGTTGACTCGAATGAAATCATCTTTATTCATTGGTTAATTCTTGTGAAAGTATTTCTTTTTTTTTATGCGGGCACAGCGAAGAAGCCAAGTCGGGTTAATGCTACATACTGCATGAAGGTAAGGAGAGACGAAACCCGCCAAACGGGTATTTCAATAGAGAAATTGAATGCAAAGCCGTGGTTTCTCAATGCGTTTACAATATTTAAACGATTGTTTTTGGGGGTTTAGGAGGGGGGAAGGTACCTATAGGGTTGAGGAGGAATGCAAAAGTATTCCTCCCCTCCCCCTTCAAAAAATACAGTTTATCCTTCTGGCTTATTTATTTGAAAGGGTCTGAACACACTTGAATTTCATGATTGCAGACAAGTGGCTAGGCCTAAAGGGTTGACTTTGTGTCTAAAAGGGGGTCGACTTGCATGAAGGTTGAATTAAATGAGGCTTAAATTGCAGGGGTGGTGAGTTGAACGCAGGTTGAATTGCATGGGGATTGAGTTAAACAGGGGCTAAGTTAAAAGAAGTTCATTTAATTGGTTGAGCTGAATGGGGTTCAGTTATAGACACAACTTTGCCTATAATAATAGACAATAACTGCAGAGATCCTATCTAAATATATAAGAAACGGGAAAGCATCCTTTTAGCAAAAGACAAAAAAAATTAAGTCCTTTTTCTCTTTTTGCTAAAAGACTGACACCTTTTTTTTGCTTTAAAGCCCATTTGAAAATGAGAACTTTCGGGGAGGGTGTTAAGGAGGCTTTGAATACATTGGGATGGAGGAGGAGCGTACGTAGCTGTGTTGGCCTAAGGCGGCTTGGTATTGTGGTGACTTTTAGTAGTAGTAGTAGATTGCCTTTCGAAACAATTGAACAGAAAACCTTGTTGTTTGAAGCAGACGCAAGGTCAACGAAATAAATTTCAAGGTCAATGCAATATATGCAAAAAGATGAATGATTAAAATAAGTAATATTAATTTTTAATATTATTAATAAAAAATTCCATATATAAATAATTTTTTCTAACATTAAAAACACATAATACTCTTATAGACAAAATAAAACAACATTTGGTTCGCTAGGCATAAAGATATATACTTTAGGATGTTTTTGACATTTATTTTAGGCCATTAACTCACCAGCCTAAAAATGTACTTAGAAGACCTTTTTTAATGCATGAAGAATCAAATTGTTAAATATAAAGCATCAGACAAATCCTTAGAAAAATATGATGGCGCTCCACTTCAAAAAGAAAAAAGAAAAAATATCGTCAACAAAAAAGGTCTGGCATCAAAATAGTTTCTTGAGAAGCTAAGACAAAAATTACAACAATTAGCTGCATTACTATTTAAATATACAAAGTTCAACAACAGTGTCAAATAATATCAAATAAAAAATAAACGTACCTCCAATTGAATTTTTTCAGCGCCGATTTTTCTTTAATTAGAATTTCATATGAGGTGACACAAACATCCCATTCGCCGGGTAAAATTGTATCACGAATAATGGCGTTTCGAGTTTCTTGATCACCAGTTAAACAAACTGTTCTAATAGAGGGACACCATTTCTAAAAAATAATAATAATAAAAACATATTATAGGAAATGGAGATACATGTGTAGAGGTCGAAGTTCAAAATAACACCCAAACGATGCTCACATAGAAACTAATTGACTCTAGACAGGAAGAGTAACAGCCGTGGACTATTTCGTTTGTTGGAATTTGGATTTTTTTTTCTTGCTAGGTCTTTTGCTTGAAATATTCATAGACTAAACCTTCTACGACTATTTTTTAATCCTTTACTCACAAGATTTTCCTCTTACACTTTATTTTTTCCTTTTATTTTCTCCGTTCTTTTTTATTTATTTTATTTTCCTTTTTTGTCTCTTCTGCTGGACAGATTTGTGTCTATTCTTGTCACTTCTTATGAAGTGACACAAGTATCAGCGTAACACATCGTTTAATGGGTTCCATTGCAACTGAACCCCAAGCAACTGAACCCCTGTAACTTAACCCCAATGTAACTGAACCCCCGTATAACCGAACCCCCGTGCAACTGAACTCCCGTGCAACTGAACCCTCGTGCTACTGAACCCTCATACAACTGAACCCCCTTTAACTGAACCCTCGTGCAACTCAACCCCCGTGCAACTCAACCCCATTTAACTAAAACCCCGTGTAACTGAACCCCCATGTAACTGTGCGTTAACAGAACACAACTGATGAGTGAAAAGTGATGAAGGAGAGGGATAATACCGAACTCTCAGCTACCGTTCTTGGGAGACATCTGACAGTTTATTAGTGACCATGGAATTCCTGTTTTGTTTTAAAGTCACTTTTCTGTGAATAGGCAGCGTGGCGGCAGAGTGCACCTGGCGGCGATAAATCACATCAGTCCAGTTTTTGTCAGGAAAAAATTACTAGCCTAATCCCGCTAGCATTATGCGCCTCTAGGTCCGGGCCTAGGGACCTAGTGGTAAATCCATGCCTGAGCGTGCACATATTTCCTTTTGGTGAATTGACTTTCCCTTTAAACACTCTCTGAAAGTTCCAACTTAATACACAAATCCCTTTTTGAGATATGCCATTTTGAAAATCTGCATGCACATAGTGTCTTTTGATTTATTTCAAGTTCTACCTCAAATACCTCATTCTGTCAAATTTTCAACTTGATATGCTTAGCCTTAATAGTGCTAGTTTAATAGTAGCAGAGGCCGTAGTAGGAGCAGTAGCAGCAATAACAGTGTTGAATTAGTAGTAGCAGTAGCAGTATTAATAGCAGTAGTAGCAGGTAGATGCCCCAGAAGTTTCATCTTGATACGCTAAGCTGTTCCAAAAAAAATTGCTGATACAGGTGTATCAGCAATCTGTATGTTATTGCAAGTTAAAACCTTAAATTTTTTCATGCGTTTTCATGTTTTAAATCTCGGGGCCACAAGCTAAACAAATAATTCTGACGGAAGGACACAATTTTTTAGCTAAAAATTATTTGAGAAATAGAAAATTGAGAAATAAATGCTAGTCAGGGAGCCACTCCCAGAAAATGGGATTGGTAGTTGACTAGTGAGCGGCAGAAGATTTGACAACGGATTAAAGGTTAATCCATAGCGCTGAATACGAATATGGGCGTTATATACTCAGCCATGCGGAGGAGGGGAATTTGGTTTCTTGTGTTTTACATTTGGAAAAATCAGTTTTTTACGGTTAAAAAATGCGTTTCATAAAAAAATTCAACAATGATCAAGCAGCCTCCTCAATATCTAACTCTACACACGAAAGTTTTTTAGTACTTAAAAAGGCTTCTTATTCTAATTAAACGGCCCTTGTGTTCCAGGAGTTGTTCTTAAAGAATTGGGACAAAAAGCCAAACTTCAGCGTAAAGAGTGAGATATTGATGAGGGGGCAGCCCCCCCCCTCATAGAGGAAATAATTCCTGTTTCTTTACAGTCTTATGTTACTCCTAACTTCCAGTTGACAAAAACTTTATTTTTTATACTTAAATTCGAATCATTTTTCAAATAATGCTGGGAAATCCGCCTCCCCTCTCCATGAAAAATTCCCCCAGCCCACGAAAAATTCTTCCAAGGAGAGTTCATACCGCGTAAAATTATCTATAAAAACCTTATATGCCCCCAGGGCATAACTTACAAACTTTGCCATCGGGGCTCTCGGGGGTTTGTCATCCTCAAATACATAATTTCCAGAACTTTCAACTACGTTGAACAAAATGGCTATCTCAAAACTTTGATTGAATGTGTTTGGGGAATTAGTGGGCGTGAGAGCATCAGAAATCTTATTTCTGTTGGGGTGATAAAATTCATTTCTGACAAAAATGATTATTATATTTGGAAAGAGGTTAAAAAAAATCATCGAGTGGTATGTTTACTTTATTCGTAAATCAATAATATGAAAACAAAAAATTTACCCTAGTTTTACTATTATGCTCATTAATTGTTGAGGCTGCTTCGACGACCTCTAAGTTACACTGATAGGAAAGTGATCGGAACCTACGATCATTAATACACCAAGATCTACCATTCTTTCACTCACTACCATTCCCCGCCTAGTTAAAATGTAATCAATTATGCTTGGAGAATACCCCGACAAACAAGTAAACTCCCCCAGATTTTTATCATTTCCAAACCAACCATTTAATATCATTAAATTTTCAAACCCGCAAAATTCTAACATGTTTTTAATCCATTTATTTCTGCGACTGGTGTGGTCCCTACTTGTCCTCTGTGGGAGAGTTGTAACAATATCTTCTAAATTAACAGCAGATATATCATGGTGAACAGAACCCAAAACCGGTAAAATTTCTACACACGCCCCTGTATAAGCATTAAAGTATAAGCATCCTGTATAAGCATCTGTATAACATCTATAAGCACCTGTATAAGCATCAAAACACACTCTAAGCCAAACAAAGTTACAAGATTTACTTTTCTACCTATACATCTTTGTAGTCGCACTAAAATTCTAGGAAACTAACATTGCTACACCGCCATATATTCTTCCATTTTTAGATTGTTTTCTATGCACTCCGTAATACTCGTATCCCTTAAACACTTTTGTCTTTTAGCCATGTTTCAACTAAGCAAGCCAAGTCAATTTTTCCTTTTTCTTTTGTTAATAAATGTTGCCATTTTTCACTGCTTACTCCTTGGATGTTCCAATACAGTATTTTGAAGTTCTTTTTATATCCATGGCTCAACTTATCCTATGTATCTACAGCCAAACGACAGCCAGGACCCGAGTTTCAAGTTTGCACTTTTGTCCCTGACCCAGTTGGCTAGTCGTATTGCATATAATTATTATGTTCCCCTTTATATCCTTTTTTGTAATTTTCAATCACTGCCTCCACCTCTTTTTCTTCTAGAGTTTCACTTGCAATTTTTTGTGGGGCATCAACATGTCCAAATCTGATGTATAAAGCTGCGGGTATTCATCTTGTTACCCAAATATCCACCGGTTTGACGCCATTTTATATTAAAGCATTCTTTCTCGTTAAAAGCTTTTTCCTGGCCTCCCTCACTGCCTGCTGAGCATCATCAGTTATGAAAACCTTCGCAAAAATTACTTCTTTTTTGTTTTTTAATCTTTTCGCGTTTTTCAAAATCAAGGTTCTTGTTTCCAAATTCTATATTTACACCACTATAAATTTCTTTTTTTATTTATATATTTTACACCATATCTAAAGTCCAGGGCCATTTCCAGACCATCCGTTATTAACTTCTCAAACCCCGTTTTTGCTTCTTTTTCATCGTTCATTCCCATGTTCCAAGATCATAATGTTCTTTTGCCTTTCCCTACTTTCTACTTTCATTAGGCTTTCTTTCACTCCACTCAACTCTTTTGACAATTGGGCACTATCTTTCTGAATTGCGGATTTTGTACTGTTTACAGCATTAGTCTCTTTTTTCAATCTCACTCATTCTCGGCACTAATACCACCAGTTCTTTATAGGACCCCTCCAGCACACCGAGTCTAGATTCTATGGTTTTTACAGAAGATCTCAGGTCATGTAACGATGTCGAATTAGACTGTACAGCCGTTAAAGTCGTCGATACATTGTCAGCTAATGATCTTATACTGATCTCTTCAACTTTCTATGACTCCATTGAAGAATTCAAAACAGAGGAGTCAGAAACGGAAATGTTAGCAGGTTGACTGTTCACTTGGTTTTGCCACCTTCCTTTTTCTCGGCATCTTAAATCCAAATTCACGTTGCTCTTTCACCAATCTCCGAGCAAAGTATAATTTGTAGCTCTTGAACAGCTGGGGAATTTAAACTAGTCCGTATAAATTAATCCAAATTCATGCCAAGTTCGTGTATTCAATTCAAGCAAAATAACTTGTTTCACTGTCAGGTTTGAACTGAGATATAATCCTAATACAAGTGCACTGCTCGAAAGCTGAAATGATACTGAAACGATATCAAACACCTGTCCATGGCTTTCCATTTATAAATAAACTGAAAATGCTAATATACATAACAGTGGGTAATACGTTTTATAAAAGCAGTGAAGAATTTAAAAAAGCCTGTAAAACTTGTACACACTTAACCGTTATTATGTACTTTTATATTTCAATTTTACGATTTCATTATTTCATTACTGTTTTCAAATGATCCAATCTAACTTATTAAAAAAATTTAAGAACAAGTTGTATAAGAAATGTTTAGCATTCAATTTCTTAAAAGCCTTGGCGACTCAAATAAACAATAAATTACATCATAAAATGAGCAACAAGATTGGATCATAAGAAAAATAGAAAATAATAATTATTTTAAAGATGACCTGATTTCAAAACTCTTTGCAAAAGAGTTTTGAAATCAGGTCGTTGGAAGTGATTTCGAAAGGTTCGATTTTCGTTGGTTTCTTTTTCTTTTCTTCTTTTTTTTTAGCACTGAGAAGGACTCGGCGGAGGTCCTTGTGGAAATATTTGCTTATTTCTTCTCCTTCATGTTTCGCCACTGGCTGACAAAATCCTCGTTTTTTTACCTTTTTTGTTTTATTTTTTATTTTGTTATTTTCTATCCTCTCTTAGTCTTCATTTGTCATGTATGGCCAGTATGGTCTTAGAATGCATTTAGGCTTGTTGGAATTTATTTATTTGTTTCATACTAAATAAAATCTTCCATAGCTCAGAAACAAAGTCATTGTCATAAATAAGCTTCAGTTTTTTCCTGAAGGACGCAAGCACAATAGAAAGGAAGCCTGCCTAAGATCTGAGAAAGAATACATTATTTTGAACTTAAAAAAAAAGTAGATGTTTAGTGTACGATTATTCTGTATTTAATGTCTACACCTGTTATTGTTTTGCGTCGAAGAAATACTCATCCGGGTTGCAGCGGTAGCTAGCAACCTAGTAAGAGACGATCACTTCGAATGTTAAGAAATATAAAAACCCATAACTCCTAAAAAAAATTCAGATCAAAACAAAAAGTACACCATTAGGACCGCCTTGTCCGAAACCCCTGTATAGGAAACTTTCTGTCATTTGGCTTGAACAACAAGGGAAATATATTGGCTTGAAAATCAAGAAAAGTGGCGGCTACTACAACATTCTGCCTAAACGGCATATTTTTTTCTTTCTTCTTTCTTTTCCATGACAATAGAGACTATAAAACACCCAAACAAGACTCAGCTCCTCCCACTCACCCCCTCCGACGTCCAAATATAGATGTCTGGGTATGTTTATGGCCATGATACTGTCACTGAAAATGTCTCATTATCAAGGTATATATATTTTTATACATTTTTTTTTTCTTTTGTTACAGCACAAACACAAAACAAATACCTTGTCATCTCATCGGAATAGAGCTTTAGTGCCCATTTCAACTAATAAAAATGCCACTTTCTGTCTCCTTGATCGACAATGTTAGTCTGCGACAATGAGGGACACTTACGGATAGTAAATGAGTGTAAGACTATCAAAAATCTAAAAATGATGGCACAGAGTGTGCGATACATGCATGGGTGACGTAAATCGGTTTAAGGTATTGAAAACCCATTTAAAAATAACCAGTTTCTGAAGTCACGCTCCTCTGCAATGGTGGATTTCATTCTTAACCACATCACTATACTCACTTTACTCACTTAACCACTTTAACCACTTAACCACTCTAACTCTAACCACTCTAACCACTTTAACTCACTTAACCACTCTTAACCACTTTACCCACTATAAAAAATCCGGAACGTACATACACCGTATACAGGAAGTTGCATCACACGAAAGTGAAGCCGAACAATAAAACTTCAAAAGAATATTATTACACTAAATACGAAGAGAAAATCACAATTATTAAACCAGAGAATCGTCAATATAGTTTAACAGCCAACTGAAGTATAAATAAAGTACAAAAATACACAATAAATAAAAGAAAAACGATTAGGAAACCAGAAAAC
The DNA here is from genome assembly GCA_029168905.1 of Artemia sp. Kazakhstan ARC1039. Classification (NCBI taxonomy): domain Eukaryota; kingdom Metazoa; phylum Arthropoda; class Branchiopoda; order Anostraca; family Artemiidae; genus Artemia; species Artemia sp. Kazakhstan ARC1039. The sequence goes on along the minus strand of JAQQPU010003778.1, from coordinate 33,959 downwards.
CGTAAATATAGTTTAACAAGCAACTCAAGTAAAAATTAAATATGAAAATACACGATGCAGACGAAGAAAAAAAACATTAGAAAACCAGAAAATCGTAAATATATTTTAACGAGCAACTTAGGTAAAAGTAAATGAAATAAAGACGGAATGAAACTTGAAAAATGAGCCCAAGCCCAGAGACGATTTAAATCCCAACCTCTGCTCATAACCTCTGGCAGGGGGCCATTTTTTTAAAGAAGCCGCCCCCCCCCCCGACGTTTTGGAAAATACCTCTTATGTATATTCTTTAACAAATAAAAAATCCTTAGCCCCCCCCCCCCCCAACATTTCTGTGAATTTGCACTCCTGACCTCGGAATGGAAAACCTTTGCTATTTAAATGAATTTACCATAAATGGATTAATTCTACTTACTTTGAATTCGTTCATCCAATTGGCTAAAGTACTTTTCGGTACAATTACTATGTGTGGTCCGTTACTGTTACGGTAATGTTTCATATACCTGGAAATAACATTACATTTTTTAAATAACTATATTTATAACTATATTGTAAATAATATTAATAATTACATTTAAAAATATATAGTAAAACAGCGATTTGAGAAAATTGATTTCGGAATATTTTACAAAGATCTTCCTTGCGACAGGTGGGATTGAACCTCTAACACAGTTGATTCCAGGCGTGGCTCTATCCGCTACGCTGTCCCAAGGTGATTATTCGGGATATTCAATAAATATATGAAATGGATAATATGTACTTTTTTTTTAAATCTTTACTTACTTTGAGGGGAACTATGATGATACAAAAACAAATTCATCATTGTAGATTGAAAAAGCTATGTATATGTGCAAGAACGATTTTTATCCTTTGTGCACGATAAAAAAAAATCGTGCACAAAGTTTTATGTTGATGCACGATTATGCATAGAACATAATGGGTTTTTGAATCCTTTTTAACACACAAATAATGTGTGTTATTTTCACAAAATATGTGAAAAACATATTTTGTTTTTCAACTCTTCCTTGAAAGACAAAATAAAATGTAAAATAAAATATAAAGTAAAAATAAAATAAAAATGGAAACCCAGATAAATTTTGTTTCCTTTTTATATATTCTAAGCTTATATATTTTTTGTCACCTTAAATTCTTTCTTCGTATAGATATATATTCCATTATTCACTTCCTTTCTCTAACACACAGGTATGTAACTCCATAGTTGCAAAATCGTAAAGTTGATTTGGGAATGAACAAAATTTTTGAATTTTTTAATTCTTAATAGCATATAATGTATTTTTCAGAAATAGCGCATATAATGTAATTTTTAAAATCTAGAGGGAGTTCCTAGACTAGGGGGGGGGGGGGGGAATTCGCCTGGTTTTTTTTCCAATCTAAAGACCAAAAAAGGCATCTTTGACAGAAAATGCCTCAAATAAGAAATCTAAAGTCGAACTGGCCTACCATAGCAAGAAAGACGCAAATCTAGAGAAAAATGACGGTTCTATGGCCAGTAGGGAGGAAACAAAGAGACAAATACCAAACCAAAAAGAGTAGCAGCCCATAGTTAATAATTGTATTAAGGTTTTGCAAGATCATTAGGGTATTAGAGTAAATATAAGATAAAAACAAATAGCAGTATTGGATTCCAACAAAACCGGTTATTTCCCAACAGGAAAATTAATTTATTGTCAAATTAATTTTAGTATTTTTGTCCACTCGCTTTTGTATTTTCACGAAAGCATGTCGCTAATTGTCTATATTGGCTACAACTGTGTTCTGAAATGCAGAAGCGATTTTTTTTCCATTTCTCTTTAATTGTCTTGTTTTACATTATTTGTCTCAATGCTGAAGATGCCTTCAGCATTGACGCTACATTTAAAATTAAAATGAAAACACACCAAAAGGTCACTTGTTAAACACATTAACTTAATACAACTCGAGGAAGTCGTCTTTTCAATTGAATGTTTTCAATTGTGATATTATTTCATTATTTCAATTATTATTTCAGATAAATTTTCAATTGAAGGTTTATTTTTAACTGAATTGATTTAGACACAGCAGCAAAGATTGAGCCCCGAATACAAAATTTTGGCTTTTGAAAAATACACACACACCCCATCCTCCTAATTGACACCACTGAACCTGTGAAGGGATAGACTTTCAAAAAGCCGCCGATTCACATTGTCCGTTTTCATTTATCTTTAATAGCACTCGTACCAGTAAAACATAAACGCTAAATTAGGCTACTTTTACAATTACAAAGGAAACACAAAAATGTCACTCGTTAAATACATTAACGAAATATACCACGAAGGAGTTAAACTCTATTTACATAGAGAGAAAGACCAAACTAGATGATAGATGGTAGCAGAATTCTCTTAAGGTAGAATACCATTTAGTAACAGGGTAATATTTTTAGACCATCATAGGCAGCGCAATAGCGCTGCCTAAGTAAAGGACGATGTTGGCACAATGTATTTTTTTTTTTTTTTTAGACCAGGGCACTTCGTATCGAAGGAATTGTCGTAGAAGCTTCGAAAAGGGCTCATTTGATTGGAAATTGGAGTTGCTTGTGCCCTTTTTAATAGTCGAAAGTGATTGGAAGGCAACTAACACCCCTTCCACGCCCACCATTTCCCCAAACACATCCAATCAAAATTTTGAGATGGCCATTTTATTCAGCGTAGTTGATTTCCAGACAGAAAGTATGTTTTTGAGGAGGACACTCCCCCATAGCCCTCAGGGCAAGGGTTTTAAGTTATGCCCTGTGAGCATATAAGAACGATGTTGGCACAATGTATTATTTATTATTTATTCCTTTAGACCAGGGCACTTCGTATTGAAGAAGTTGTCGTAGAAACTTCGAAAAGGGCTCATTCAATTGGAAATTGGAGTGGTTTGTAACCTTTTTAATACTCAAAAGTGATTGGAAGGCAACTAACACCCCTTCCACGCCCACCATTTCCCGAAACACATCCAATCAAAATTTTGAGATAGCCATTTTGTTCAGTGTAGTTGATTTCCAGATAGAAATTATGTTTTTGACGAGGACACTCCTCCACAGCCCTCAGGGCAAGGGTTGTAAGTTATGCCCTGGGGGCATATAAGGTTTTTTTATAGGCGTTGTCGTAGAAACATCAAAAAAGGTTCATTCGATTGGAAATTCAAAGGGCTAGTGTCATTTTTAATAGTCAAAAGTGATTGATTGGCAACTAACGCCCACATTTTCCCCAAACACATCCAATCAAAATTTTGAGATAGCCATTTTGTTCAACGTAGTTGAAAGTTCAGGAAATTACGTCTTTGACCATGACAACCCCCTACATCCCTCAGGGCAAGGGTTGTAAGTTATGCCCTGGGGGCATATAAGTTTTTAAAGAAAGCGTTGTCGTAGAAACTTCAAAAAGGGCTCATTCGATTGGAAATTGAAATGGCTAGTGCTCTTTTTAATAGTCGAAAGTGATGCACACCTTCCACGCCCACCATTTCCCCAAACACATCCAATAAAAAAAATTTGAGATAGCCATTTTGTTCCGAGCAGTTGGAAGTTTTGAAAATTAGGTCTTTAAGGATGACAACCTCTCCCCCCAGAGCCCTCAGGGCAAGGGTTGTAAGTTATGCCCTGGAGGCATATAAGGTCTTTATAGAAATCGATGTTGTAGAAACTTCAAAGAGGACTCATTCAATTAGAAATTGAAAGGGCTAGTGCCCTTTTTAATAGTCGAAAGTGATTGAAGGGTAACTAAACCCCCTCCCACGCCCACCATTTCCCCAAACACATCCAAACAAAATTTTGAGACTTCCATTTTGTTCAACGTAGTAGAAAGTTTTGGAAATTAGGTCTTTAAGGATGACAACCCCTCCCCAAACAGCCCTCAGGGTAAGGGTTGTAAGTTTTCCCTAGGGGCATATAAGGTTTATATTGAAAGCGTTGTCGTAGAAACTTCAAAGGCCTTATTTGATTGGAAATTGAAAGGGCTAGTGCCTTTTTTAATAGTTGAAAGTGATTGGAGAGCAACTAACACGCCCACCATTTCCCAAGCACATCCAATCAAAATTTTGAGATAGCCATTTTGTTTAACATAGTTGAAAGTTCGGGAAATTAGGTCTTTGAGGATGACAACCCCCCTCACAGCCCTTAGAGTAAGGGTTGAATCTATGCTTTGGGGGCATATAAAGTGTTTATAGAAAGCGTTGTCGTAGAAACTCAAAAAGGGCTCATTCGCGTTGTCGTAGAAACTCACAAAGGGCTCACTCAAAACTCCTAAGCCTTCCCAAGGCCAGAACATAATTTGCACTTAACTGAAAAAAATACAAATGAATGTGCATCGTCAGTTTAATATACATATACTGATATTTAGTAATCAAAATGTTAATATTATTTGATTTATTAAAGTTATAAAAGTAAAAACATCTATATTTTTTCAGTAAAGTGCAAATTATGTTCTGGCCTTGGGAAGGCTTAGAGGTTTTAAGCCCAACTCATGTAATTTTTGCTCGTTTTGAGTTTGACTCGGTTATTTATTAGAATTTCTGCTCGTTTCGGGTTTCATTTGTTTATCGATGCTGATTTGTCGCAGTTTCACGCTTGGTAGATTATTTGATTTGATTTTTGCTCATTTTTGGTTTAATGGAGTTCTTTACTTTTCTTTGAAAAACTTATTTTGTAGAAAAAGTTTTTTTAACTGATAACAGTAAATGGGCATGGTTACTGTGTCCATTATGGGATGGGACACTGAGTGTTTCCAGCGATTTCAAGAATAGGACTTATGGCTTTCTCTTTCTTGATTTTTTTTTTCTATTTTTGGCACAGTCTTTTTTTAATTTTCCTATTTTCTTCTCTTTGTATTTGCAGCAAGCTACAAAATATCGCAATTTTGTATAATTTATTCGGATATCATGTTGGATTCAATTGTAAAGAATATTTATACTTAATTAATAAATAAAACAGCTTGCTCAGCTTGGAGTATTAATTATTGATTTTGTTTTATCTTTTAATGTTGTCTTCTTGTGTCTATGTAGATAGCTATCTGGTAGTATTTCATATACCTGAAAATACAATATCCCTGCAATATTTAAAAAAAAAAACCTTTACCGAATTGCTCTGAGAGGAAATTTGACTATAATCCTTATTTTCCCATATTTTATTTTCTAACAATAATTCTTGTTTCTTTTTTTCTAAATCTTATATTGAGAAAGCATTTAAGCGCAGCTAGTCAACATTCAGATGTTTTAGACGAAGAACTTAGAAGGTCAAATATAGTCCTCTATAACTTTCCTCCCATTAATACGGCAGCAAATACTCTGAAAGAAGAAATTCTTAAGATTCTTAATAAGTGCATACCCAATTTAGGCCTTTCCCGCTGGGACGTGAAAGATGTGTTTAGAATTCGTTCTGATCCAATGGTATTAAAATTAAATTTTATTGAAATTCTTGGTGTTGTTTTGAAATCTAACCCTCTATTGAAGAGAAGTGGGATACCGGCAGCCCCAGATTACACCCAAAGGCAAAGGGAAGCGCACAAGCATTTGAATTGGTCTTAAATGATGCCCATTCTAAGCGCCACCAAGCAATGCTAAGGGGAGAAAAATTGTTTATAGACGGCAAAATGTTTATTTTCGACTTCTCCTAGTGCGTGAAAGAGTTAGTATCCATTGGGGAAAACGTTAAGCCAAACTGGCAGAATAGAGAAACGTTATCGAAAGGAAATAATACGGTTGAATAAGTGTCTGAAAAAAGCACTGGTAAAAAGCAGTGGTAGGGGCGCGTCACCCCCCCCCCCCCCAACTTTTTTGGCATTCGGTGAACTTTCACCGACGGCGAAAATTTCGGCAGAAATTTTGCACAATCGGCCAAAATTTAGCAAAATTCTTGATCTCTTCAGAAAATTCGGCATAAATCAGGTAGCGATTCGGTAAAATTTACGAAGATCCCCCCCCCCCAATAAAATGAGCCTCAGGACGCCCCTGGTGATTACTATCAACTTTCGTTCCCACATAGAGAAGATCCCGTCTCGCCGTATGCCCTACCGTATGCCTAGGGTTACTAGAAAAGTGGCTGGAAGTTTGGATTAATTAAGCAAGGTTGCTAACAAAATTATTTAGGTATTACTAGCAATTCAGAAAACATTGCATGGGCTCAAATTCCTCTTACAAAGGGCAAAATATTGATGCTGGGAGTGGTATATATAGCTCCTCAGAATAGCTCATATAGTAATGAATCAACATGGGATCTGCTTGAGGAAGAGATAAGACATTCACGTTGTCAATATGATAATGATTACTTTTTAGTTGTGGGGGATTTTAACTTCAATACATTACACATTTCTGTGTAATGAAATGAATGAAGCTTAGTTTGTAGGAACGCCAGATTTGATACCTGATATTTATAAGACACCTAGAAGTAGCAAGGGCTTTAAAAGAAAGGTTAACTGCTGGGTTAAGAGGCTTCTGGAGCTATGCTCTGACAGTGCACTTGTGGTTGGAAACGGACGACTTGGTAAGGATGCAGAGGTGGGTGAGTTTACCTGTCTGTCAGGAAAAAATCTGAGCATAATTGATTATATATTGGTTGGTCTTGAGCTTGTGAAATACACTATGTGCGTGGAGGTTCTAAGTATCATAGGGTCAGATCATTTTCCAGTGGAGGTTAAACTAAGCATTATAACGAGAATAGTGGGAAAAACAAATGTAGCAAAGAAGAGTAACGGTGATTTGGAAAAAAAAAGATTTTTATATGAAGCCTTTAAAGAGCGAGTGGAGTGGTGAGGAGCTGGAGTTGTTGGGAAATGAACTTTTAAGGCCCGAGGTAATTAAAAAACTTGAAATTATGTATAATTCATCAATGGATGTTGATGTGACTCTGAGTGAATTGGGTTCAATTATTTATAATTTTGCTCAAAAGTCTGAAAGGTTAAATAAGAAAATAAATGTAAATTTGTTTGACAATGAGTGTAAAATTATGAAAAATTATTTAGAGATTTACTAGAGGCAGTCAAAAATTACTCTTCGTCTGAGGAAAATCCTGAACTATTGTTAAGATTTAAAGAAAAAAGAAGAGAATATAAAAGGTTGATTAATAGAAAAAAGCGGCAAAAGCTTAGAGAAGAACAGAAGGGGCTGGAGCAAGCTTTTAATCTAGGTAATAGAAAAGATTTCTGGTCAAAAATGAAATCAAATGATAATAAAAGAAAGGCCCTATCAGATATCCCAGCGGCCGATACTTGGTCAAGCTATTTAGAGAGTTTAGAAGGGGAATGTATAGAATTAAGTAAGGAAAATTGGAGCAATTTTGTGTTGTTCCTTATGAGAGAAAAGGATTATGATTTGGTAAGAGATGTCTGGTCAGAAGAAATTAGGAAAGTTGTCAGGAATATGAAAGGAAGGTCTGGACCAGGAACAGATGGAATACCCGCAATTTTGATAAGGATGTCACTTAGTGTGATATTGCCTGTGTTGGTTTACATATTTAATAGAACTATTAGTAATGGAGTATGGCCTTCTACATGGAGGACATCGATAATGGTACCTATATTTAAAGGGGGAGCCCTTGGGATCATGTAAGTTATAGGCTGGTAGCTTTAGCTCCTATATTTACCAAAATTTTAGAGAAAAATTTAGATAGCCGGTTAAATGATTGGCTAGAAGGTTTCGGAGTTATGAATGAAGAGCAGGGAGGTTTTAGAAAAGGTTATAGTACTACGGATAGTGTTTATTTTAATTGAAAAGTATGGATCAGGAAAAAATGAATTATACGTTGTATTTTTGGACTTCATTCGTTTCCGTGGACTTCAACCTGTTTCATTCGTTTGGTTGTAAATATGTATTTTGAAACTACTGCAATAGTAAGACTACGTGGGTCAGATTTTTCAAGGCCTTCTAAGGTTAAGAAAGGAGTAAAGTAGGGAAGCGCCTTGTCACCTCGACTTTTTGGTCTTTTTTTAGTGACATTGTTGAATTTTTAACAAAAAAATGGGCTCCAACAGTGAGATTAGGTAATCAAAACTTTTTAGTGTTGTTGTTTACTGATGAAACTGCTCTAGTGGTGAATTCGGCACACGATTTATAGAAGCTTCTGGATTTAACAGAAGATTATCTAAAGATGAAGTGCCTTCAGGTAAATGTTCAGAAACCAAAAGTGGTTATATTTAACAAGAGGAATGATAAATGTGAAAGTAAATTTAGGTTTGAGGAGGAGATACAAGTTGTGGATAAAATTAAGTATCTTGGATATATTTTTCAAAGTAATGGAAGATGGAATTCACATATAAAGGAAACGTTAAACCGGGGAAAAGCAGCAATGTTTACAATTTTCCGGAATTTAATGTAATGGGAATAAAAAACTTGCGTTACATAGAAGGGTCTTTTTATCAAGAATAATGCCCATTTTACATTACGGAGCAGAGGTTTGGGGAAAGCGGCTCAGCTAGAGAGTATTCAATGAGGGTACTTTAAAAGATTGTTTGGACTGCATAGAACAACTCATTCCCAGTTTTCAAATGGAGATCTAGGTATATGGCCACTAAAAAATTACAGACTAGTCTCAATGATTAAATTTTGGTTGAGAGTCGTCCAGTTACCGAGTGACAGATTACTTAAGGAAGCTTATGAAGATTTACTCCCGCAGAGGAAAAAAAGATCTTGGCCACTAAAAATAAAAACATTTTAG
>JAQQPU010003778.1:0-25284 GCA_029168905.1 Artemia sp. Kazakhstan ARC1039 | reverse complement strand
TACAATGTTGGCATTCAAAGAACGAGATACAAAGTTTCCCAAAATAATAACTTTCCAAACGCAGGAAAAAATGAAAATGAAATTAGGATAAATAAAGAGCTGAAAAAACATTTTCAGCCTTCAAGTTAGTTTTATCGATGGTTGAGAGGCCAGAATTGGCGAAAAAAAAATTAACGTTGATTTGGAAAACTAAGTATATACCTTCAACAGTAATATATACAGGAACTTCAGGAGTTTCAAAAGATTCCGAATTATATAACTACCTTTTTTTATAATATCTGTTTTGGTCTCACATAAATGGACCTTATGGTACCATGCTTGGAGATACATAGTAAAACGCGAGGGAGGGGAGGGGGATAAATGGGACAAAACACATCAGACTTGCATGGTCAGGAAGCCACCAAACCTTTTTTATGACAATTTTTTTTTTTTTTTAGAACAAACAATCCTGTAGGCTAGTACGAATTAAATAATATACTTTAAAAAAACGAGGTCGCAGTAAAGTATGACTACCTTACAAAGACGAAGAAATCCAATGTCCCAGGGGAATGTCCTGCTTCCCCTGAAATAATCTAAATCTTAAAAGATTTTTTAAGCTATTTGAGCCTATTTCAATTTCTTAATTTATTTTCGGTTATAGAATCAGAAAGTTTCAGTTTTCTTAACTTTTTAAATCGTTTTTATTTATTTCAGGAACCTTCAACAGAAATAAAACCACTAGCGTATTTATTTTTAAAATATTTAACCTGTTTTGGCAAAGTAGTATACATATTTATCACCATTGACTATATATAATTAATAAAATTTTCAGTGCTATACATTTGACGAAATTGTTCAAGATTACAAATTACAGTGCTCCAATAAAACAATTGGTCTCTTGCATATACGCTAAAACTTTTGTTCTTTTTTTACTTAAATTTGATGATATCTTCTCATTTGATTTATATTTTTCATAGTAATTCTTGATCTCCAAGAAAGGTTCGAATTTCAAGAATAAATTATACTACAAAGTAGGGGGTAATGAGTCTTTCAAATCGCTACACATGAACTTCCATTACAGAGTATGTAAAACTGTACAGAGCATGTAAACCCAGATATGTAAAGCTGTCAAAGACCTGTTAACTAAAGATAAATCACAAGTTTACATACTAGTGGACTTTATGTAAGACATTGGAATACGTCTGCTTAACCAATTTGAAATAACTACAATAGGCCAGTCTACATTCAAAAAAGAACAAAAAACCAAAGCAATTGCAAAAATTGCCAATGACCAAAAAAGTATTTGATTAAATTTTAGTGTTCGACTGGCCAACTAGAGGGGAAAGGGTACCGTGTTCTGGAAGAGAAGCATTTTATAATCGTCTTGGACTAGTTTTCTAGTGTTCATTCTTTAGCCTTGCTCCCCCAACAGCACAAGGATGTAAAACTGTATGAACAATCAGACATAAACAATCCAAATATCATAAAAATATTTACAGACTTCTATGACCTTATATAATAAACCAGTGTGATAGGCCTAAATACCAATTGCAAAAGTACTATAATAGTATTCCTCTATCTGGTTACAGCCAATGAGGTGTTCACGACTCATTGCTCTAAACTTTAATCTGAGTTTGACCTGATAGTATTTACTGATGATCTGCTTGTTTTAGCGGATCTGATGGGTCGGGATTGTTTTTGGCTGGAATCAGTCTTATCCTTGAAACATCCGGTCTGTTGCTGTTTTCCAGAACAAGTCTTCAATTCCAAGGCATATGGGATACAAAACCGGGTCAAGGTCTAATAGCTAGGCATATTTGCCATTACATTGAATTCTGTGGAATTATACCAGAGCTTTTTTTAGAAAACGCATATCTCAGTGCTGCTTAAAATATCGAGAAATTTAGGAATCATTAGAAAACCCAAGGGTGTACTTCCAAGGGTAATACGATAAAAATTGCTAAATCTTTATCTATATATTTTGTTTCCACGGCTCACAGCATTTTTTTCTACATCTCGGCCCTCTTTTATTTCTGATAAGGTGTCGAGTTATCTTTGTGATATAAATCTGCTATGCATTCTTTCTAATTACATTCTATGCTGCCACTACCATCTTAATGAGGGAAATATGACGAAAAGAAAAAAGAAACTAAAGGAACAAAGGGCCAAAACAACAAAGGAGATAATGTTCAGCCAATCATTAAATAATAGGGGAAATGGCGGATTTTTTTTAAAGGATCTTCACCAAGCCTTCTTTAGTGAGCAGGAGCCCAAAAAATGCACGATGGTGTTGTGGCCTCGGCAGACTGAATCGGCTTGAAAGTCGGCACAGAGAAAACAACATTCATGGCTATTAACCACACAGGACCATTCTCACTCACTGTTAATTAAGTTCAGCTAAAAATAAATTCAACTGAATAAACACATATGGGTTTCGCGTTTGCTATAATCGTATCTTTTTTGTTTGTATAAAATGTGTTCTCCTTAGTGACAGGCTTCACGAACCTTACAGGAAGCAATAGATATTGAGGTTTTATGTTTGCACGATTGTAAAAAATTTATGCTATAGCCAATCATAGAGCTATGAAGAAAAAGGGTTCTGAATTAAAAAGTGAAATAATTTGCAAAGTTCTTCAAGGACTCATTTCATCAGCTAGAATCCCATTAATTTAATTTTCACAGCCTAAAATTATTTAGATCATTTTGAACTCATATTGAGATGTGCAATACTCAATTTTTCAAAGAAATATGGGATATTTCTTTTGAGAAAAACAAAAAAACATTTTCTCGGCGATTTTCTTTTTTTTTAATTCATTCAATGCAAAAAGGGAGTTTAAAATTTTTTTTGAAACTTCGGTCATAACACATTATTTTTTAAGTTCATGCTAGTACTTAACGCATTTCCTATGTCGTAAATCTCTCTAATTATAATTTCCTGTCTAGCCAAAAACAATGAAGAGTGCTACGCTCAGCAGCATTGCCACATCTGGCATTGCCCAGACATTGACTAAAAAAAGAATTCTTACCCGAGAAGTGAAATGGTTTGCAAGGTTTTTCCAAGACCCATTTCATCAGCTAGAATACCATTAATTCCATTTTCAAAGAGCTGAATCATCCAATTGAGACCACGAATTTGATAGTCCCTCATTTCACCCCCTTTGATATATGGAGGATTAAAGTCAAATCGCGTTACAATACCCTCGGTTTTATTCAAATCTTCTGCCAATTCTTCATCTTCTTCCTGCTCAGTCATGCGATGACGGTGGCTACAAGTACAAATTTGATTAAGCATGGCAGTAACTATAAGATTGCTGTCCCCAACCCCCCATGTGCATTTTCTAGCTGAAGGGCTATGAAACAGAAATCCCCACCGTCGGTTTTAACTCTAAAGTCTGGTGCTGCATCCTTTGCCTTTTTTTTTCTTATGCACTATTTTTTTTAAACAAAAAAAGTAAAAGGGGAGGTATTCCAGCTAAAGGGGAAGAACACATCCCAATTTTGTCCAATAAAAAGGAACATGGAGAAATATGTTCTTTATGCTTAACTAAATGGCCCTACATGATACCAATTTTAAAATAACAAACTTTAAACTAGGTGTCCACAGGACACATATTCTTCTTCTTCTCATAGCAGGGCCAGGGGTTTTTCCAGCTCACCAAGCACCTGAGATCCAGATTTTACTTGGGAATTTGTTTAACCTTAAGCTCTCCAGCCTTATGGTGGCTGAGCTTGCAGTCCCATCACTAAAACCCAACCCAAATCAAAGGATTTGCTGCAGCAAGATCTGAAGCCTCCTCCCTATAGGACACAGGATTCAAGTCTAGCATACCATCCACTCGGCCTGGGTGGCCACAGATTGGAGGAACAGGGTTGAAATAAATAATAAGAAGTTCAGGAAAATGTTACTATATCTTAATTATCTATGAAAAAAACGAGCAAAAAGCAAGAAAAGGCAAAAAATTTGAAAAAAACAGGTTTGATAGACCTTTTTTTGTCCAAAAACAACTTCATTCTCTTAAATATGAGCTTTGACCAAACAAAAGAAAAACAATTACAACAAAATAACTGTATCCACACTACAAGATTTCAAAAGACAAGGAATTTGTAAAAACAAATTTTGTCCACAAAATTTTTTTATAATAATCTTCTTTTTTCTAATTTAAAATAACAAACACAATGTTCATATACACCATCTTCTCATTAAAATAAATTTCATAATATTATAACAGATATTTTAGCAAGCAAAATAAATTTACACATTTACTGTTCACACCTATAAACATGGATAATTATCCGCAACTTACCCCTAAAGTTGGAATCGATATGACAGATTAGTTCTTTTTTTAATAAAAAGTAATACTTTTTCTATTTTCATAATCTGACCCCTTGCATGACTTTTCCAATCAAAGTTTGAAATGTAGTATCAAACTTAAACTCTTATTTTGGTCGTGGGCAAGTCCCCTTCATTCCCCAACATGTTTCAATAGAGAATGCTCTTTGACAACATAGAACATACGACTAGATCCCATACACTTATGACCACTTTCTTGCCTGTTAGAAGGTATAAAAAACATCCCTGAGATCTAGAGGGGGGCCCCGCAAAAGATTACAAGGTAAAAAATTGGTAATAATTCCAAAAACTGTGGCATGATTATTGGCAACTGTATTGTTAAAGGTCAAATACTGTGTAAAATGCGGACCCTTTTTAATATTCTGAACAGTGAATATTAGAGACAAATATAAATAATTTTTTCACCATTAAAATGACAAAAAAATGGGCATAAATGCAATTACTTATCTGAACAAACAAAGAACAACATTATTAACAAAACTTGCATTCAAAGAAGTCATACAGAACATATAAACTCAATTTATAAATATTGAGAGAGATATTTATTAAACCAAATAAATACTTTATAAAAAAAAAACTTTGAAAAATCTCGTTTTTACAAATGGACTAAAAACGAGAAAATAAATTGTTCGGTTCTAAAGAATACTTTTTATATATATGCTTTTAGCATAATTTAAACATGGTGCACATTTTCAGTCAACTACCTATTGATATCTAACTATTCACAGTTCTTTATTAAAGCAAAATGCAATAATTTAATTTAATTTAAACAAGTTTAAATTATGTTTGAAGTATGTATATCAAAAGTATTCTTTAGAACCGAAAAATTAAATGGTGGGATAATTAAGTACTTTTGAGATTCAAATATATCAGAATATTAAAATGTTAAATAAAGCAAAGTTGTACACAAATTGTGAGCCAAATCAGATGAGAGGAAGGGCTCGGTGACAGAGAAAGCAAGTTAAGTAAAACGTGGTAAAAAAAAACAGCATCAGTATTAACAGCCACCCTGAGAAGTGAAACCTGTTGGCCGTCCGATACCATAAAGCATCATCTTATCTTGTCCATTATAAACTTTTTTAGTTTTTGTGGCCAAACTATTCAGAATTGATTCGGCAATCTTACCAAACTTATATAGCTTTGATAAAAGATCCAAATAAATGATGGAAAACTAAAAGCCAGCACCTAATTTCTTAGAAATCTCGGAAAGATCATTTAACCTCTCCTGTTTTGAGATAGAGAATTAGAGAGATTCAGATTTAATAAAACTTGCATCATTAAAAAGCGTGAATTATTTTTTTTGATTGAATGAAGCAAAACTTTCTTGTTAAAGTTCAGGAAAGGAAAATACCTAAAAATATTCTAGTACACCTGCTGGTAAAATATTATAACTAGCTCTAAAGAAGTAGCACTGAATAATTTGAAAGCTTTGGGACTTCCCTGTTGGGCTAACCACCTTGATTGAAAACCTTGCTGGCACAGGATGCATATTATATATGCTGTTTGAACATTGAATAGACAGCGTTTTCCTTGAGAATTAGTAAGATATTATAGGTTTTCTTTGTTTTAAACTACCCACTCATTAGCTTATCAAACTGTTGAGACATTTAAAATCTTTAGTCTGTTTTTACCAAATTGCGTCGGAAGCTTCCTGTGGTGCTGGGAAAATTCGCTAATGGGTCCTTGATCTTTGAGACTGTCAGCCGAAACTGACTCACAAAATGACATTTATGATATTGAATGGCCTTAAATACTTAACCTGTTATGAAATTACTTACTGAACAATCAAATGGTACCTTCTGAAGACATAATCTTCATTCATAAGTGTATCTATACCGAGCATAGAACCGCAATTTATAAATACTTAAACCAAGCATTTTCATACAGCAAAATATCCACAATGGGTTCTATTCCCAACAGTCTTTTCCTATCGTTATGGTTATATTTGATGACTATGAAGAAATTAGGTACTCATTTGAAGCACGTGTGCTTCAGTTTGTAAAAATTTAGCTAGAGAAACAGCAAAGTTAATAAATATTTTTCAAAACTTTTTATTTAAAATTACCAACAGTATATCCTTGAAATACCAAAAGATTGGTGAATTCGATATTAGTAGGCCTACTATCTCTTTTGACATTATTTTTGACAATTTTTTGACAACTTTTGACAATTATTTCCTTTCAAGAATTACAATCCATACTTAAGGGTAATTATTGATAAATAAATAAATACTTTTTATTGCCCACTATACAGGGGCGGATCCAGGATTTTTTTAGGGGGGGGGGGCGGGCAAAATAGGTTGATCGGATAAACTTGCGTTATGAGCAAGTTTAATTAACGCAAACGGCGTTAAATAGGTAAATTACACTACTTTGGACTACGTTAGGGGGGAGCCCCCCGCGCCCCCCCCCCCTGGATCCGCCACTGCCACTATAAATAAACATAAAATGTCACACAATGGAGTATATGAAAAGATAATAATAATATTATTTTTTTAATAACAGAAAACAATAAACAGAAAAAAACAGACAATAACAGAAAAAGAACAGAAAAATAACAAACAATACATTCAAAGGCGTTGGCTAATAGCTTGAAAAAGGCTTCGGTGGCTTTCCCCCCTTTCCAGTCTTTCGTGGTGACTTACAATGAAACTATTATATTTATTATGAGTTTAAAAACGCATTTAAACACTGCAAAAAGTCATCACTACATTTCAGAAATCTTAACAATAACACTAGAGTCTGTCCAAAGAATTGAACTAAATAACAAACCCATATAAGATTAATAAATAAATAACGCTTACTTGGCGTTAGTTTAGTCCCACCAACCTTTAATAGAATTAATAAATAATGCTTATTTTCTTCTTTTTGCTTTTACAGCAAGACCAGACGTTTTTAAGCTTCACCTGACATGTTTCTTGGGAATATATATACATATATGCAATGATTTGTTATTAATATATCTATTTTATGATAATTTATAATAGTAATTTTTCGTTTATTTTATTTAGTATAACTAAAAAAATTCAAAAAACAGCATTGTCACATTCAGACTATGAAAAACATTGATAATAGGTTTCAAAAAGCCTAAGAATACTAAACAAATTACGCCAATTATTTCTTTTCTTGCATATTAGCATGTAACACAGCCTTACACCCCTTTCACTTGTTCAAGTTCATTCACATATCAAATTTCCAATTGAGTAAAGGCAATACATACTCTCCAGCTTCAGATAATTTTCTTTCACGTGCTTTCCCCACTTTCTTGGTTTTGGGACTTTTTTCACCCTGTGCAAAATGCCCAAAAAGCTCTGTTTTCTTTAGTAGATATTCAAATCTCTTGGCTCTGTCTTTTTCCTAGAAACAGAAAAGATAAATCAGCTGAAAAAAAACTGAATTCTCTTTTTGTTAAAAAACAAAACTAATATCAACAATTTTTATGCTATGACATTAATTTTACAGACATTTTATTTACGATTCATTTTGCTAATTCAACTAATTTACATTTAATTAATTTATTAAAAAGTTAAACGATTAACTAATTTACACAGTTACAATAATCCACTCAGAACTCTTATATTGCATAAAAATTTAGATTTTAGTTTTAAGATTTACAGAATTTTTGCTGACTTACTTAAGATTTACAAAATTTGCGAAAAAAATTCCGAAATAATAGCTAAAAATCGTTCGTTGGGCTATAATCAGAAGGAGAATCAGGAGCGCAATGTATGTTCAATCACCCTCGATCCTCCTGATCAACATTATCCTGCTGATCCTTCCTTTGAGAACAGCTTAACAGGACCTTGAGGTGTAACATCTGTGATATGTTAATTAATCAATTTTCTTATGATCAAACACTTCAAAAGGAGTATAAAGCAGGAGTAGGAATAAGAAAACAAACACAAGAGAAAAATAAGTAGTCAACAATGAAAATTAGAGATAAGACGATGGCAAGGGGGAAGAAGTGCATAAGTCATATCCACAATCGTATTGATATATAATTATTTAAAATAACATATCTATGGCCATACTAGAGGAATTCCTATGCCATATCTAGCTTTTGAATTATATTAGAAATGCCAAAAATACTGGCAAAAATCCGCTTTTTCCCAAAGTGGTACATTAATTTATTTCGGTTCTATTTAAAATACTATTCTTAAGAAAGCGAAAATATCTGAATCACAAAGGACAAAATGATCCAATTTCGTCCCGTGGACTTTGTCTAGCATCCTCGAGCAACATTACCTTGGCTCGAGACCGTTAGTCCGCCCCTTGAACACGAGGACGCGTCCACTAGGCATACTTTCGTATCTTTAAAAGGCATTTTTTTTTTGGACAGCAAAAACAAGACAAGTATTTACATACAGTTAAATTCTACAAGCTATTTTTTTTTTTTTTTTTTTTTTTTTTTTTTTTTTTTTTTTTTTTTTTGGAGACAGCAAAAACAGTTTACGCAAAAAGAAGCCAAATAGTAGAAGTAGTCTATATATTTTTTAGTTTTTTTTTTTTTTTTGATAAAAGTAAGGGCGAATATCTATAAAACAAAATCCAGGCGACGATTTTTCTTTCCTGTAAAAATGTCGATGACCTTGTCAGGGCAGATGTCAACGTCTCTATGGACTGCAAGGAGGGCTAAGCCACTCAATTGTTCTCCTCCTGTTGAATTTCTCAGCCAGGTTTTGAGCCTTCTGAGCGTTAAGAAACTTCTTTCCGGAGTAGCAGTGCTAACAGGTAACATCGCAAGAACAGCCATAAGAAGAAAAACTTTTGGAAAAAAGGTGGCGTCACATGCCTGAAGCGAAGACACAGCACAAGTAGGCCTCTCTGATACCGGAACATTCTCCCACTCGATGCGCCATAGCTCAATTTCTTGCTTCAGACAGTCTGGCTCAGGAAGAATATCGCCATACAATTCAACTAATGACTCCAGGTTTAATGCCTTCAGATCGACAGAAACAATTTTGGCAGGAGAAAGGACGCTGAGATTCGACAGCAGTTTCTGGTGAAGCACAAATCGTTGTTTCAGCTCGGAATTGAAGTGGTCCAGGAAAGGAATAAAAAGTGAGGTTCTATAGTGGCTGAGAAGGTCTGGATCGTCATTGGACTCCGGCCACCTCTCCTCCTTGGACGAGTCATCTCCAGTCCTAAGTCGCTGGCAAAAGGCTGAGCGTCGTCGAAAATAGACGTGAAAGCAGTAGCAGCATTTCCTTGCATTTCCTTTGTTTTTGGAAAGACAGTTTCCCCGTGCCTGCATGGAGCTGCCAAATCACAGTCAACTGACTGAAGAGTCTTGCACAGTGGAAGCGTAAGGCAGAAAAGCTCTTTGACCACATGGAGACACACAACAAATTGCGACTGGTTCATACGTGTCCAGCAACTGCGCCGCTTTTGCAGAAGTTTCTGCATTTCCGTTCTCTTCAAGAGCTCCCAGGGATCGCAGGATTGGTCGGTACAGCTCAAGAAAACGCAAAACTGAATCGTGGCGCTCCACCCATCTCGTTTACTCTTTCCACAATAGACTGCTGAAGAAGCTCCCTGGATGCAGCAATAACACCATTCTGGATGATGGGAGAAAGATATGTGGCATTACCGGCTGCAGAAAGAAGATGGTTCTTCAGAACATCGTCACCGTGTCTCGCCCTCAGCCGCAGTAGTGCTGGGAAGTTGTCATCATTGTGAGAAGGTTCTGGATCCGAGACCGAAATGGGGCCGGAATCGTTGGTAGCACGAAGGGCAAGCTGTTGCCGCCCACAAACCGGGTAACCCCCCTGGATACGGCCTTGCCTGGGGAAAACAAACAAATGAAAAAAAAACCTGCATCCATGATCTTTTTTCTGGCAAAAAAAAATGCAAAATTCCACATATTTGTATATAGGAGCTTAAAACCTCTACAGTCGGATTCTCTGATATGCTCAACCTGATGGTGTGAGTTTCAGTAAGATCATTCGATGTTTGGGGGATGTTTCCCCTCTTTTTCGAAAATTGGGCAAATTTTCTCAGGCTCTTAACTTTTGATGGGTAACATTAAACTTGATGAATTTTATATATTCTGAATAAGCATCAAAATTTGATTCTTTTGATGTATCTATTGTTATCAAGACTCTATTTCTTAGTTTTGGTTACTATTCAGCCACATTGCTCCTTACTTACAGTTTGTTACCACAACTGTTTGATTAGTCTAAAAAAGCTCAAGCACTGAAAACAAATCATAGAACTAAATAATTCATGCTGAAAGAATAACGCAAAGTTTATAATTAAGAATTAATCAGGTTAATTTTTATTTTTAGGATTTGAAATTGTTGTATGAAATACAAATAAACATATTTAAGCTTATGATACAAGAAAACCTGCAGAACTTTTCCGGGGGGGGGGGCAGTCTTTGGAAAATTGCTTGTGGGTGGACAAAGTTTAGGAAAAAAAATACTTTTTTGTCAGAAAAACTTTGTTTTTTCCAAACATGAAAAATTTAGCACATACTGCATTTTATTTTCTTTTATAGTGCCATCCTCTCTCTGTCATCTCTTGTGGGGTGGCACACTTTATTCTCTATAACTCAAAATCTTATTTTTCTCTCAGGCGTCTTGAAGAGTTCTATTAAAATTTAACCACAATTGTGATTTTGTTTAAATGTCAAGTATGTCAACCATCCAACTATATAATTTATCTTGTATTCCCAGCTAATTACAAGCCAGAGGGTGCACATACTACTACAAAATTAACTTACCATTTTCTTAGTGAAGTCCTTTTCTTCCACAACATTTATCTTTGGCCCATCTTCTTGCTCATCTTCCTCAGCCTATTTAAAGAAAAAAAGAAAGTAATAATAGCTTCATACTGAATTTATATTTGGCTAATCTTAATATGTATTAATGATAATGATTTAAAATTATATATACTCAAATGTAAAACATATTTTTTTTTACTAAACAAAGAGTATTTTTTTACTAAACACAGTTTTAATCTCTTTTGAACGTCAATGCTGTCCCCTTGGGCAGCTACACAATAATAGAGACGTTATTCCCACTGTTTGTGACAGTGCTGGAAGTCTTCAACCATTGCAGTCTAAATTATGTCCATTACAGTCTTTTGGACAATTTTTAAAATCCCCAAATGACAACCATTAAGGACATTTTTCAGTTTATGAAAAAAGAAGAAGTCACAGGGACCGAGATAAGGGAAGTAGGGGGATGGAGAGCCACAGGAATGCTTTTTGAACAACAAATTAAACAAAAAAACAACAAAAGAAAACAAATTAAATATGAAAATTGGCTTTTTAACTCTATATCTTAAACTATCTACTAGTTTAAGATATAGAACATAACTTAAACCTAACTTGCACTAAAAATCTTCAAAACACTTTACAGATCTGTTTATACATTTTGTTTATACATTTTTACAAGTTGGATATTCTTTTTTTTGGGGGGGGGGGGAGAAAATGTCAGGAGGTAATAAGAGAACAGTTAGAAAACGAGAGCGTTGAAAATTTTATAACAGAACTCAAGAGACAGGTAAAACCATGTGAAGGGAAAGACTCAACATCTCCAATTTGTTTTTATAACAAACAAAGTAAAAAAAAAAAAAAAAAGATGAATTGACTTTCAAGTTTTTGATGGGATGTTGCAGTGAAGGGATCAGTATGAACTGTTTCATTTGCAAGAGGCTATGAGTTTCACTACCATTTCTTATAACAAGTTTCAATACTTGCCAAGAAAGCAGTAATTGTCCAAAGAATTCTACCCACATTCAAGCAAAAGCTTGGTCTGACAAATGATCCTGGACAAGTTCTCTCTATGTCTTACCATCCTGCTCTTGGAAACAGTGACCATGTCTGCATTGTGTAGTGATGTTGCCTTGCTTGCTTCTTTTTGTTAATTTGTTTGTTTTGCTTTATTTATCAATCAGCTTCACCAACTCAATCAGCCAGTAAGCAATCGCAAATGAGAAGACGGTCTTCACCATGGATGTTGAACAACCAACCATCAACTGGAACACATTATACCTGGCAGACAAATGGAAGAGATTTGAGAAACATATCAATCTAATTTTTGATGGACCACTTTCAGGAAAGACAGAAAAAGCAATGTGTACATACCTCCTAATCTGGACGGCTGACAAGGGACATGAAACCTTTGAAACAGTTACATTCACAGGTCAAGATAAGAACAAAACTGAACAGTACCTTACCAAGTTCAGAGAATATGCTGCAACAAAGACAGACAGCTTGTTTGCCCAATTTGTGTTCCACAAAAGAGATCAGTTAGAAAACGAGAGTGTTGAAAATTTTATAACAGAACTCAAGAGACTGGTAAAACCATGTGCATATACCAATCCTGACAAAAGGGTGAGAGATTGTATAGTGATTGGCCTTAGAGACACACAAATTAGAGAGTGTCTGCTTGTGGAAGGAGACTCTATTACTCTACAAATTGCTGAGCAAAAGTGTTGTCTCTACAAAATAACCCAGGCACAGTTGCAAATATTTGAAGGAAAGGAATTGTTGATGAAAAAAGAAATTGATTATATTGTGAAAAGCAAATGCTACCAACTGCCTAAGCAAGATGACAGGCACAAAACAGAAAGAAAACCCAGAGTGTTACTTCTGTGGAGGAACATACTCTCAGGCCAATGTGTGCCCAGCTAAGGGAAAGACTTGCACCATGTGCAACAAACTCAACCACTTTACTCAAGTGTACAAAACCACAAAAGGCATTAACATTGTGACAGATGCTAACAACAGTGGAGCTGATTCTGAACAGGAAGACAAGGCGTTTTTACATATGGTGGACCTGTCAAACAGCAGGTATGAGGCATTCAACAAATTGAGCCTAAACAACCAAACTCAAATCTGCTCGAAAATTAACAAGCTACTGTGGATCAAGAATCCCAGTCAGAGGAAAATGTCAGGTGACAGGCACCTATCAGTCCTGAGCTGTATTGAAACTACAATTCTATGTAGTCAAAAAAGATTCTGTCCCTATTGTAGGGTTCAGATAAATCAATCTGAACCTAGTCAAACTGGTAATGAATATGAACTAACCCAAAGAGATAAATATCAACAACACTATTGAACAATTCAAAGATGTATTTGAAGGCATCAGAAAATTCAAGGGGGAATGCCATTTCCACCTTAAAGAAGGTGCCATCCCAAAATTTAATCTAGCCAGAAAGGTTCCAGCATCACTTAGAGATAAACTAAAACAAGAGAATGGAACAAGAAGGCATCATTGAAAAAGTTACCATACCCACAGAATGGGTAAAACTCAATGGTAGCTGTTGAAAAGAAGGATGGTAGTCTGAGAATCTGCATAAACCCTGTTGACTTGAACAAGGCAATCATGTGCCCATTCTATCCCACACCTACACTGGAAGATGCAACTATAAAACTACATGGAACCTGACACCACACACATTCTACATTCTAGGCACAGAAGTTTCCCTTATGACAACCTTCAACACTATCCATGGCAGATATTGCTTCAAAAGAAAACTATTTGGGATAATATCAGCCCAAAATGAATTCCAAAGGAAAATTGAAGAAACATTCAAGGGCCTTGAAGGTTTTGTGGTCATTGTTGAAAAACTGTTAATCTGAAGTGACAATTGAAAAACACAACAAGTGCCTCCTTGCTATCCTAGAAAGAGCAAGACTATGTGGTGTCAGGTTTAACAAGGAAAAATGTAAATTCAGTGTCTCAAGTGTACCATACTTCAGACATATCATTAGCACTAGCAGATTACAATCTGACCCCATAAAGCTGAGAGCCATCAACAAAATGCCCAGTCAGCCAACAATGAGGAGCTAGCTACTCTGTTTGGCATCTTGAACTTCTTAGCCAAGTACATACCAAATATCTCTTCAAAGAACATAAAACTTTGTAGCCTACAAAAACAGAAAGCTCATCTGGAGAGAAAGACACAAAGAAACCCAGATATAAATAAAAAAAAATCTACAGTGTTGAATCTATCTTTCTTTCACCTATCATGTCACTCCATTGATCTAACTTTTGATGCCTCATCCCATGGGCTTGGAGAACACCTGTCATCCAATAGCAATGTCATTGCTTATGCCTCTAGATCCCTGAACAAGACTGAGCAGAAGTATTCCCAACTAGAGAAGGAGTTATATGCAATTAGGTTTGGATGTAAGCACTTCTTCCACTAAATATATGGCAGACAGATGAATGCCACAACCATCTACAGGCCCCTGGAAAACATAGTCTCCAAGCCCCTACTTTAGCACCAGCAAGAATTCAATGGATGC
Source organism: Artemia sp. Kazakhstan ARC1039 (assembly GCA_029168905.1). Lineage (NCBI taxonomy): Eukaryota > Metazoa > Arthropoda > Branchiopoda > Anostraca > Artemiidae > Artemia > Artemia sp. Kazakhstan ARC1039. The sequence continues at coordinate 10,694 of JAQQPU010003778.1, read as the reverse complement.
TGCTACAGATCCTGACACTGCTGATCCTGACAGATGCTGCTATAGATCCTGACAGATACTGCTTATGACCTGACACTCACCTATCAACCCAGCACTGACATTCCAGCTGTCTCTCTCTAGGTTGCATTTTCCAGACATCAACAAGAGATTACATGAAGAGCTTTAAATCTATGTCCATCAGGTTTTGAGATTGCAACTTGCAAAGACCCCCAGCTCAGGCAACTAACAAATACCACTAAAATTAGATGGCCAAAAAGCTGGAAGCTCAGCAGCAGTGATCTCTTTCCTTACAAGACAATACAACACAAACTGACAGTTGGCTGCAGCCTCATCCTCAAGGGAGAACAAATCATCATACCTGTTGATTCTTTCTCCCAACAAGGGGTGGAAAAATTCTGCTTTGAAAGATTTAACAGACAAAGCCTCAAGGCCACATGTAAATAGTTTTAACCTCAAGCTGTATTACTGTAATGCTGACCAGTTGCTTCCTAAAATGATGGGGTTTAAGCTAACTGTAGCAAGTTTGTGTCCTGACGTAATTTGTATTACTGATGTAAATCCCAAAAATAGCAAACCAATTGAGCAATGTGAGATCCAGATAGACAGCTACAACCTGATAAGTAATCCCAAAACTACCAGCAGGGGTGTTGCCATATACACAGCCAAATATCTCTTAGTGGAATCATGCTCAATACACCATCAAACCATATCCAGTACTGAATTTGTTACTGTAAATATAAAATACAGATTATTTAATTTAAAATACAGATTATTATTATTATTATTATAGCAACAGGAAATGATAATTTCACTGTGTGCTGTGTCTACCACTCACCATCTGGAAGGGCTGACAGAAAGAAACTTGCCATTGAGGAAATAAGAGCAGAATTGACCAGGCAAGCAGAAATCCTGGAACAAGCAGTGTACATTGAGGGTGACTTTAATCTGCCAGAATTAACATGGACTGCAGCAGATGTGGACACCCATCTCTTTAAAGATGTGCTAAATGAGTGCCATCTGTCCCAATTAATCCAAGAGCCAACATGTTCCAGAGATAGCCAAAAAGAAAATATTCTTAATTTGTTCCTAACAAACCAGCCTGAGACAATTATTGAAATAGCAGTCACAGCACCCCTGGGGAGAAGTGACCACTGCAGCATATCAGCAGAGATTAGACTAAACCCCACAAAGCCAAACAAATATACAAAGAAGACCATAACCAAGTTAGATAAAGCTAAGTACAAGAGCATGATGCAAAGTGTAGACTGGGAATGCATGAGGCTCAAAGATGATGTAAACAATCAGCTACAACTAGTCACTGACATCATCAAAACAGCAGCTGCTTGCTGCTCAGTCACTAGTGAGAAAACAGTCACCAAAACTCTACCAAAATTAGACCCCAATATGAAGCAACTGATTACTATTAAATAAAGGAAGTTTAAGAAATTAAGAAAATTCAGGAATGATGAGAACAAAAAAGCATACCAACAAGCTAGCAATAAAACCTGCAGTGAATCCAGAAAAGTTGAAAAGGAGCAGGAACAGTATATTGCTGGCAAGGCAAAAACTGACCCAAAAATTTTTTGGAAACACATCAACAAAAAGCTCACTAGTAGAACTGGAATCCCTGACCTGAAGCAAGAAAATGGCAATAAAGTCACCACCCTGGCTGAAAAAGCAGAAGTACTGAGCCAGTTCTTTAGCTCAGTATACACTACAAAATCCCCAGAAGCCAGCACTACTACTGACAGCCCTGTAAGTCCAACAAATCAACCCCAGATGAAGGAAACCAAGGTCGGGAAAGGTGATGTACTCAAACTACTCAGGGAAATAGATCCAAAATATCACCTGGACCCAATGGTATAGCAGCCAGGTGGCTGAAGATTGCTGCTGAAGAACTTGCAGAGCCACTTATTCACTTGTTTGATACATCCCTACAGCATGGTATAGTGCCAGCTAAATGGAAACAAGCTAATGTTGTGCCCATACATAAGAAGAGGGACAAATGCAGTGCCTCCAACTATAGGCCAATAAGCCTAACTTCCCAGCTCTCCAAGATTATGGACAAATTGGTCTGTGACAAGATTATGAATTTTGTATCTGAAAATCAACTGTTTAGTGCAGAACAGTTTGGCTTCATGCCAAGAAGCAACTGCACAAATCAGCTCCTGGAAGTTTTGGACGAGTGGACAACAGCTCTGAGTATTCTGGTGGTTCTGTTTGATGTTGAAAAGGCCTTTGACAAAGTCCCCCATAGCACCCTACTTTCACAACTTTGTACCTTCAGTATAAGTGAGCAGATGATTTTGTGGATATCTTCCTTTCTACTTGACTGTAGCCAGATTGTTAAAGTGGAAGACACATTGTCATCAAAAGCTAGTGTACCAAGTAGCATCACCCAGGGGAGTGTAATAGAGCCACTACTCTTCATCCTCCACATAAATAGCATAACTGAGGGTATCACCAGCCACGTCAAGCTCTTTGCAGATGATGCAAAGCTTTTCAGGCAAGTAGCAAAACAAGAAGATGTAACCATCCTGCAGAGCAAGATTAACATGTTGAATAGGAATCTTGAGAGCCTAGGATTAAGCTTCAATGCTAAAAAGTGCATGACGATATGGATTGCACCCAAGCCAAGAAACATTGATGACACCCTTACATTAGCAAAAACAAACACTGTCTCAGTCATTGATTGTGAAAGAGACTTGGGGATCCTTATAGACTAAAGGCTAAAATTCCATCAACACACAGGATCTCATAGCAAATAAGGCAAGCAGGCTGGTTGGCCTAATAAGGCAGTCTTTTGGGCATTTAGACACTAAAACCTTCACCAGACTCTGCAAAGCCCCTCATACATTGGCAATGCTATCAAAATCAAAAAGGTAGAGAGACATGCCACCAAACAACTCCCTGGACTAAAAGAAATGATGCATGAAGAGCACCTGAAACAAATGAAGCTGCCAAGCCTAAACTATAGAAGAAAAAGAGGGGACCTGATCCAGATTTTCAAATCAAGAAAGGATCAAGATAGAACCAAGTTCAAAATATTCTTCTGTAGTCAGACTAATGTCTATACTAGGGGTCATTCTGCAAAAATCCAGAAACAAACAGCATCAACTAGACAGAGATCTTCTTTCTGGTCAGTTAGAGCAGTTAAAGACTGAAACTTGTTACCTGAAGAAGTAGTGTTGGCACCAACTCTAAACAGCTTCAAAAACCGTCTTGACAAGCATCTACAGAAAGAAGTGTTTATTCATAATACATAACATACAAATATGATATGTCTTTGTGCACTAGGCACACTATGTTGAGCTAAGATTAGAAAGTGTCACAACAGGATATGATATCCTAGTAAGAGGCACTGTTCCTGTAAGTTCCTGAAAATAGTGTTGTAACTGGTAAAATTGGTCATGGTAAAATTGGGTATTTTATGTATTTTACCATAATTTTATGGACCCCAGTAGAATTGGAATTTTACCTATTTTATGTACTTTACCTATTTTACTGGTATCTTACATATTTTACAATGCCTTGCAATTTTTGGAGCACAAAAGCACAAAGAGGCTGTCAGAAAAAAAGATTGAATATGACTTTGTTTTGTGCATAGCTCTGTTTCCTGGTTTAAAAGGCAGTCTGTTTCACTTAGGTCTCATTTATTGTTATCAGAACAATAAAGTGTTATAGTATAGGTAATTATAATTTTAAAATGGTGAAATATTAGCTGAAACAAAATTGCATTAGTTCAGTGAACTGTTAAAGACAGAAAGGGCTAGAAGCAGGATTGACATATGACAAACCTAAAAAAAATAATAGCCAAGAAAAATGAGGGTAATGTCAGCCAGCAGACAAAAAAAAATTTTTGAGGTGGATTTTTTCATCAGGGATTTCTACCCAGTTTTCTTCAGTACTCAAAAAAAGAAGGAAAACTAATATTTTGAATTAACTCTAACTGGGCAGAAGAAGACTGAATCAAACAAACCCAAAAACCAATCTAGAATAAATGAAAGACTATTCACCAATTAGATTGGGCAAGAATTCTCTGCTTAGTGATTGACTTAGCTTGTCTACTGACCTAATTTTCATTGAAAGTGTAGACAGATTATCTTAATTTAAACTGAAGAAAAATCAAAGAGAACTACATGATCAGGATTTTCAACAATGTGGAGGGCCAAAGCAGAATCAATATCCTCATTTTTATTTTAAATTTCACATCTCAGAGAAATCTTGTATACATGTTCATTTCCCTGCAAGCTGGCATTTACCCAAAGCCCCCAAAAAATACTCCCAAAGAACATTATGACCCCCCCCCTCCCCCTGTGGAAAATTGCCCCTATTTTACCCTTGGATAATTCCAGGATTTTCATTAGAAGTGAAATTGGAATTTTTACTCTCCCATTTAAGTTAGGGGCAATCATATTGCATTACCTATAGTAGAGGTAACAGCCCATAGGGATTCAATGGTCTGACAGCCTGTCCGAGTTCCTGGCAATAGCAAATATCAGGTTGAGCAATGTGCAAATGCTTGCCATGGACTGAAGTGGATGGAGGAGGCAGACATCACTCTCTACACCAAGCAGCGCCCGGCAGGAGACATAAGTCAAGTAAGTCAAGTCATTTTTTCCTAGAGGCACTTCATGTGGAATGGGTGGTAGAATAAGCTTTGGGGGGGGGGGCTTTTGGGGGTTCAGTCAATTAGAAATTGAAAGTTCCAGTGCTCTTTTCTAAGATTTAACATGGTTTTCTACAAATTGCTACCTAATGGTCTACCAAATGAGTTGTTACTGACTACAGTGTCTAAAAGATATTCTTATTCTAGTTTAATAGCCCTTGTGTTTCAGCATTTGTTTTGAAGAATCTTCAGCTAAATACAGAATTAGCTCTAAGAGAGAGGGAGGGATTCAGAACAGGCATGGTAACCTGAATCAGAATCTACAACTAAAGGAGATGAGCTGAATTTGCCAGCAGATCCTGTTGAAGATAGTCTTAATGACTGTGAAAGTGATTGAATGTTCTGCTCTCATGATCCCTTCTCTCTAGAGGGCCCTAACCTTTGATGACCTTGAAAAATCTGTGTGTTATAAAAGTGAAACCTTGCAAAATATATTTTCTGCTTAAATAAAGTTGGCTACAACAAAATTGTTTTCAGCTTCACAACTTTGCTCAATTCCAATTTAGCCTATAGGCCTAAGGTTTTAAAGATATTCAAATACATTTCCTAAATTGTGAAAAAAAATATTAATATGGCTTAAAATTCTACTCAGATAACTGGAATTACATTTTCAGAACTAAAGCCAGAGAAAAAGAAACTGATAGGCTACCTAACTGAAATTAAGGTACAATGTTGAATTGTGAAAATTTCAATAGACCTGTTATGTAGGCAAACTTCAGAACCCTCTAGAGGGAGAAGGAGTGGAGGTAGGTACTTCGAAATACCTTCCTGGGACATAGGCCAACTTTAGCCTGAAGACCAATCCCTGAAAGTTTCAATTTCCTACTCTAACCCCTTTCCAAGATAGCCAAAAGTAGAATTTTACCAGTTATTTAATAAATGACTTACAGAATTTTCTTCAGATTCTCGTACAGTTTCGTCTTCAGATTCACTAGACATTTCTTTGTGCAACAGATACAATTAAATATTCGAAATTACAATTCTTGGCGCTTTAATTTCTTCTTAAAATGTCGCCGATAAACTTGATGTTGTACAAAATAAACAGATGACGTAAAATGACATTAATTTTCAACCTATGCGCAGAGGCGTAGCTCCAGCATTTTTATTGAGGCGGCAAAAAAGTTCCACATCCAGAGAGTCAATGGGCATGGGCTATATAAAAGCTTTTTCCATTTTTTTTTTTTGGGGGGGGGGGGGGCAGCTGCCCCCCTTTGCTACCCCCAAACGACGCCACTGCCTATGAGACATCTCTGTTGCATTGAGAATTTTTAACAAATAATGGTAAGTTTAGACCACAGCCGAAAGACAAACATTCAACTGAAGAGTATTTTGGAAAGAGACGAATGTGACACTTTTGCTCTTCTATTATCTGTCTTCTCCAAAATGTTTTCATGAATGTCGCCTGTTAAAGGCAAGGTTATTGAGAACAATGGATCTTTACACTAAAAAATAATTTCGGAGACCACACTGCCTTTCCATGACGATAAATAAAAGTTCATAAAGGGATAAAATCCTTTTAATAGACAGTGATGATGATAACAGTGATAGAAATTCACAAAAATACCAGATATTTCGGTCACATATGCAGTGACTGTCATCAATAAACTACTGATGACTGTCACTGCATATGTGACCGAAATATCTGGTATTTTTGTGAATTTATATCACTGTTATCATCATCACTTTCTATTACAAGAATTTTATCCCTATTTGAACTTTTATTTACACTAAAAAAGAGAACCATTATCACTACGAATAGGCTTAAAAGAAATTTAATACTCGATACTCGGGTGTATGCTGAGTGCCTGTTTCCCTACAACCAAAGTACCAAACTCTTGTTTTCAACATCGCAGTATAGGAGCTAGATCCTGAAGCCACGCCGGTTTCTTTCGACCGCGAATAGTTGTGCCTAAATAAAAGGGCGCCGTCAATTTTTCTCCGATAGCACGCCACCCGTCGACACCGTTATTTGAAGAAAAGTTTCAAACCTCTTCAAAACAAGTCAAGTGACGTATCGTTAAAATTCGAATAACTTGACGAGTTCATCAAAGCTTTTTGGAACTTCAAAGGCACGTACTACGTATCATGTTCGAATTTTTATGATATCTGTCGTTATACTCAATGACACTCATTTTCAGTAGCCCCTGTCAGACATGCAATTGACCTTATTCATCTTTTGTTTTTTGGGATGTACTTCTGAGGGGAAAACTTGAAGGTTATATAACTTTAAAATAATTGAATAGCAAAGGACTCTCTACAACCGAAAAGGTCTCTTCAGGACGTCTGCTTTCTTTTCTGAGGCATTTTTTTTAAGCTTTTATGCTAGTTAGTACGGTTATTTTTCTGACAAATCTAAAATTATCACGCTAAAATTAAAGAGAAATATTGCATATTGATGCGCCTCCTACTTAGTCCTAGTCCTAAAACGCTAAGTCTCCTATTAATCCGTGCCAAGATGACGCAAAAAAGAAGATAAAAATACATTTTAATGGACAATGAACAATTCCTCCCTAGAATAAAAAATTCTTCCCAAAGATAAAATTGAGCAGCCAAAGGGAAATTAAGGTAAAAAAATGACGAAGAAAAGTGCACAATTATAAATAAGATACTATGAAGAAGGGGTGATGGGTCATGGTGCAGAGTGGGGGCGGGGAATATGCCTCAAAGAGGCTATCTCTGTGCCATAACACCATAACTCTCATTGAGCCTTCAGAAAAATATAGAATTAGTTCTAGGGAGGAGAGAATAGAGACTCATATCTAATTCTCCTTGATTTCAGGGAATATTTCTGGTCTACGCCTTCATTATGAAAGTAAAGAGTAATATTAAAGACTAAAATAAGCAAAATTTATACTCTATGCAAGGGTGACCCCTCTTCAGCCCCGCCCTCTCCCCCCCCCATCGTGGTCACAGAAACTTTGGAGGAAGGTCATTCGCTCGGTAATTGAGAGTTTTAGTCTCTTTTTAAAAGCTACAGCCCCAGTCCTAGAAACTACCCTTATATATGGTCCTTTTGTAGCTCCTTTGGACATTTCGAGGTACCCATCTTGTTCAGAATTATTAAAAATAGCAAAAAAATTGCATCTATGGATGCATTAGCCTTCAGGAGATTGCTTTTAAATGAGCCATTAAACATCTCTCTATGATGTTCTGGTAACCCGCAGGCCCTGAAGAAAAAACAAAAAAGGGAGACAGATCAGTACCACCCATGCAAAAAAGTGGTTTCCCTTGTTGTTCAAGGTGGGAGACTGTAAATTCCTTATGCAAGGTTTTTGACCATGCTGATTCCAACTGTGCACTTTTCCTTTCGACCTGACACCAAATCGAGGGGTTTTGGGCTTTTTTTCGAAATTACCGTACATTCCTTTTCGCAATACTTTTACTTTTCAAATAAACCGAAATAACATTTACCATTCCTAAATCGGTGTCAGGTGACAATTTAATAGTCGAAAGTAATTGGAAGGCAACTAACCTCCCTCTCACACCCACCATTTCCTCAAACACGTCCAATCAAAATTATGAGATAGCCATTTTGTTCAATGTAGTTGAAAGTTCTGGACATTATGTCTATGAGGATGACAACAGCCCAACAACCCGCAGGGTTGTAAGTTATGCCCTGGGGGTATATAACGTTTTATAGAAAGGATTATCGTAGACACTTCAAAAAGGGCTCATTCGATTGGAAATTGAAAGGGCTAGTGCGCTTTTTATTAGTAGACAGTGATTGGAGGACAACTAACCTCCCTCTCACGCCCACCATTTTCCCAAACGTATCCAATCAAAATTTTGAGACAGCCATTTTGTTCAACGAAGTTGAACGTTCTGGAAATTGTGTCATTGAGGATGAAAAACCGCCCACACCCCCGAGGGCAAGGGTTGTAAGTTATTCACTGGGGCCATATAAGGGTTTATAGATAGCGTTGTGGTAAAAAATTCGAAAAGGGCTCACTCAATTGGAAATTGAAAGGGCTAGTGCCTTTTTAAAAGTCGAAAGTGATTGGAGGGCGGCTACTCCCCCCCCCCTCACGCCCACCATTTCCCCAAACACATCCAGTCAAAATTCTGATAGCCATTCTTTTCAACGTAGGTGAAAGGTCTGGAAATTATTTCTTTGAGGATGACAACCCCACACAGCCCTCAGGGCAAGGGTTGCAAGTTATGCCCTGGGGGCATAAGGCTTTTATAGGAAGGGTTGTGATAGCAACTTCAAAAAGGGCTTATTCGACTGGAAATTGAAAGGGCTAGTGCTCTTAGTAATAGTAGAAAGCGATTGGAGGGCAAATAACCCCCTCCTTACGCCCACTATTTCCCCAAACACATCCAATGAACATTTTGATATAGCCATTTTTTTCAACGTAGTTGAAAGTTCTGAAAATTAGGTCTTTGAGGATGACAACCCCCCCCCCCGCAGACCTCAGGGTAAGGGTTGTAAGCTATGCCCTAGGGGCATATATGGTTTTTATAGAAAGCATTGTTCTAGAAACTTCAAAAAGGGCTCATTCCATTGGAAATTGAAAGGGCTAGTGCCTTTTTAATAGTCGAAAATGATTGAAGGGCAACTAATCCCCCTGTCACGCCCACCATTAACCTAAACACCTCCAATCAACATCTTGAGATAGCCATATTTTTCAACGTAGTTGAAAGTTCTGGAAATTGTCTTCGAGGATGACAACCCCCCACACCCCCCAGGGCAAGGGTTGTAAGTTATACCCTGAGGCCATATAAGGGTTTCATAGATAGCGCTGTCGTAAAAACTTCAAAAAAGGGCTCATTCAATTGGAAACTGAAAGGGTTAGTGCCTTTTTTAAAAGTCGAAAGTAATTGGAGGGCAGCTAACCCCCCTCTCACGCTCACCGTTTCCCCAAACACATCCAATCAAAATTTTGAGATAACCATTTTTTCAACTTAGTTGAAAGTTCTGGAAATTATATCTTTGAGGGTGACGACCCCCCACATCCCTCAGAGCAAGGGTTGTAAGTTATGCCCTGGGGGCATATAAGGTTTGTATAGAAAGGGTATTCATAAAAACTTCAAAAAGGGCTTATTCGATTGAAAATTGAAATGGCTAGTGCCTTTTGTAATAGTAGAAAGTGATTGGACGGTAACTAACCCTCTTCTTGCGCCCACCATTTCCCCAAACAAATCCAATGAAAATTTTGAGACAGCCATTTTTTTCAACGTAGTTGAAACTTCTGGAAATTAGGTCTTTGAGGATGACAACCCTTCCCCCTCAGAGCCCTCAGGGCAAGGGTTACAAGTTATGCCCTGGGGCATATAAGGTTTTCATAGAAAGGGTTGTTGTAGAAACTTCAAAAAGGGTTTATTCGATTGGAAATTGAAAGGGCTAGTTCGCTTTTTAACAGTCGAAAGTGATTGAAGGGCAACTAACCCCCTCTCACGCCCACCATTTCTCCAAACACACCCAATCCAAATATTGAGATAACCATTTTGTTCAATGTAGTTTATAGTTCTGGAAATTAGGTCTTTGAAGATGACAACCCCCCCCCCCCAGCCCACAGGGCGAGGGTTGCAAGCTATGCTCTGGGGGGCACATAAGGTTTTTAAAGAAAGTATTGTCGTAGAAACTTCAAAAAGGGCTCATTCAATTGGATAATGAAAGGGCTTGTGTCCTTTTTAATAACGAAAGTGATTGGAGGGCAAATAACCCTCCCCTCCCCCTCTTACGTCCACCATCTCCCCGAACACATTCAATCAAATTTTTAGACAGCTATTTTGTTTAACGTAGTTGAAAGGTCCTGAAATTATGTCTTTGAAGATGAAAAACCCCTCACAGCCCCCAGGGCAAAGGTTGTAAGTTATGCCCTGGGGGCAAATAAGGTTTTTATAGAAAGTTTTACCGTAGAAGCTTCAAAAAGGGCTCATTCGATTGGAAATTGAAAGAACAAGCGACTTTCTTATTAGTCAAAAGTGTTCAGAAGGCAAATCCCCCCCACGCCCATTATTTCCCCAAACACTTTCAATCAAAATTTTGAGATAGCCATTTTGTTCAACGTATTTGAAAGGT
>JAQQPU010003777.1:42978-56612 GCA_029168905.1 Artemia sp. Kazakhstan ARC1039 | reverse complement strand
TTGCTTATTCCAAATGCATGTCTTTCTCGGTTTGTGTGTCTGAATCTTCGTATTTTTATGTGTTTTTGTCTCTCTCACTGTTTTTGCCTGTGTATCTCTGCGGGTGTTTGCTTATTCCAAATGCATGTCTTTCTAGGTTTGTGTGTCTGAATCTACGTATTTGTTTGTGTTTTGTCTCGCTCACTCTTTCTGCCTGTGTGTCTGGGCGGGTGTTTGCTTATTCCAAATACTTGTCTTTCTCGGTTTGTGTCTCTGAATCTACGTATTTGTAAGTGTTTTTGTCTCTCTCACTCTTTTTGCCTGTGAGTCTGGGCGGGTGTTTGCTTATTCCAATTAAATTTGATTTTTTTATGTTTTAAGTATGTTTCAAGTCATTCTAAGATATGTAAAAAAAAAGTTGAAAAAATACCATGTTAAAAAAAGTCAAAAAAAAATTTATTTAAAAAAAATAACTCGTTTTTCATGAAAAAAATTGAATGAGAACCATCAGTCCTCATCAATAGGAGTATGGGTATATATAAGAATATGTTTTAAAATTTAAATCAAAAGTGTCATTCTATTTTTCTGATATGATTTAGAGATGTAAAAAAAGTTGAAAAAAATACTATGTTAAAAAAAAAGTTGAATAATCTAGCAAGTCCAAAAAAAATTTAGTTAAAAAAAATGGTTTGTTTTTCATGAAAAAATATTGAATGAAAACCATCAGTCCTCATCAATAGGAGCATGGGTATGCACAAGAATATGTTTTAAAATTTAAATCAAAAGTGTCATTCTATTTTTCTGATATGATTTAGAGATGTAAAAAAAAGTTGGATAATTTCAAAATCAAAAAATATATTAGTTAAAAAAATAATTTGTTTTTCATGAACAAATATTGAATGAGAACCATCAGTCCTCATCAATAGGAGTACGGGTATGCACAAGAATATATTTTAAATTAAATCAAAGGCGTTATTCCATTTTTTTATATGATTTAGAGATGTAAAAAAAAAGTTGAAAAAAATACCATGTTAAAAAAAAAGTCCAAAAAAAATTAGTTAAAAAAATATTTTTTTTGATGAAAAAAATTGAATGAAAACCATCATTCCTCATTAATAGGAGCATGGGTATGCACAAGAACATTTTTTAAAATTTAAATCAAAAGTGTCATTCTATTTTTCTGATATGATTTAGAGATGTAAAAACAAAGTTGAATAATTTCGAAGTCCAAAAAAATTAGTTAGAAAAAACAATTTGTTTTTCATGAAAAAATACTGAATGAGAACCATCAGTCCCCATCAATGGGAGTATGGGTATGCACAAAAATATGTTTTAAAATTAAAATCAAAAGTGTCATTCTATTTTTCTGATATGATTGAGAGATGTAAAAAAAGTTGAAAAAAACATGATAAAAAAAGTTGAATAATTTTGAAGTCCAAAAAAAATATTTAAAAAAATAGTTTGTTTTTCATGAAAAAGTATTGAATGACAACCATCCGTCCTCATCAATCGGAGTGTGGGTATGCACAAGAATATATTTTAAAATTTAAATCAAAAGTGTCATTCTGTTTTTCTGATATGATTTAGAGATGTAAAAGAACAATTAAAAAAAATATATCATGTTAAAAAAATAAATAAAACAAATTAAAAAAAAACAAAAAAATCAAGAAAAAATTGGGGAGGGGAGGAGAAGGAAGGGAAGGGGCCAAAAGGTTGGAGGGGAGGGGGCCCCCTTGGAGTTTGGGGATAGGGGACCCTTGGGGGTTGAGGTCCCTGGTGGTTAGGGTCATTGGTGCTTATGATCCTTGACGGTTCGTACTCATATACACCTCACTACTTGATTTGTAAGGATTTCTATGGATTGTTTTGAATTTCTTTATTAAAATGCTTTTCTTGCCATCTACATCTCTCTTAGTATCAACTTTTTAGTATACTATAACGTTAGACTCTATTGTAAATTGACAACACCGTTCAAACGCCACTTGTGTATTATACAGAACACATCGAAGAAGTAAAGCCAGGTCAAGTCACAAGACCATTTTATCATTGTTAACCATTTTCATCGATTGATGGTATTCCAAATTTATAATAAATAAGCTATGAGTTAACAACCCCGAGGGGTTACCTTAACTGCTAATCAGTTTAACCCTTTTTCTCCACCTTCATACGATCCGATCACTAATTAGGATCATTCACATCCCTATTATTCAATAAAAAATTAATATCGTTCATACAGTCCAATTCGCAAATGCTATACCCTTTTTCGCAAATAGAGTTAGCTTTTATGCCAAATGATATAAAGCCAATTAAGCTATTGAATACCTTGTACCAATGTCTCTTGTAGGCGTCAAATCTATTACGTATCTGAGCATATTCTTTGAATTGTTGATGCAATCCATTCCTCATTCTTTAATTACCCGTGACTTATTCTTAACCAACGGAATACCTTTTCGCAAATATCTTTTCACAAAAAAAAATTTGCAAATAGAGGTATTTTTAAGCAAATGGTACAATTTTCAACTTAAAACCATTCTAACTATAGCATTCCATTCCTCATTCTTTAATTACCCGTGACACATTCTTAACCATCGGAAGTTTAATTTGGTTATTGAACTTAGAAGTGATTACCCTTTTCAAAAACATTAGTCGTTCTATTAATTAACCCGTGAAACGAAACCAGTCTGATTGCATTATATAATCTCACTCCTAGTTCCAAAACGTGTTTGATCACTTTATAGGTCTATAATATAAAGGGATTGGTCGCTTTTTGCAATCTCGTCCCTAATCTCGTCCTGCGTCAATAGGAAGATCACTATTATCAACCCAAGTTTTGTATTTGTTTGCTTGTTTTGTCCCCCCTCCTTTTGATGTTTTTTGAACAAAAATTAACGTGTGTTTCATTTTTTAGTTTGATCAGTTTTTACATCTTTACTTTTTAACTGACCATTCCCTGTTTTATTATTGACTAAAGAATGACTCTTTTTCATTATCGTTTTTGCATTCTTTGCCAGTTTTTTAGTTTTCGTCTTTTTTTACGATATTTTGACTCCAAAATTTGAATTCGGCTTCTTAGGGATAGTGATAGTAAATTTTTGAAATAAATATCTCATAGGATTTTATTCAGAAACATAATATAGTGGTAAATTTTTTTCTCAGTTACCAATTTGAGTTTCTAACGTTAGTTTCCACATTTTTTGGTTTTGCTTTTAACCAATTTCATTTATTTATTTGTTAGTGAATTGGATGATTTCTCCTTAAATATGCTCTATTTAAATTGAGGTTAAATGTGAATCATTTGTAGCTATTGGTCTTTAAACGTTACTTGACGAAAATTCAACAACATAAGTCATTGTCGCTTTTTCTTTGTATGTACATTTTACAGCCTAAAAGGAGAAAAAAAGCAGTCACCATCTCCTTTCCTTTCATCATCTCATCTCATCATTTCTTTTCATCAGTCACCATCTCATCTCCTTTCCTTTCATCTCCACGAAAATATAAATTTCTTCTTTTAAATAAAAAAAATCGTCGAAGTAATGATCCTCAGCTTAGCCATCCTACTTCACAGTGATACATCACGTCACCATATTCACGTCACCAAAATTAATAGCAGGTATAACAGTATCCATAATTTCTCACCACGATATAACCTTGCAACACAATGCAACACAACACAGTTTTCAACACAACGCAACACTATAGGGCCGTTCTTTTACTGATCTTTGTGCTAAGATCGCTTAAAAGTGAAATCTTAGCACTAAGATCATACATCTTATAGCGTTCTTTTGCAAACGTCTTTCATCATTCTGTTCTGATCAGCGGTCTAAGAACAATGATGAGTATATCATCAAAGTTCTTTCATCATTGTTCTATATGGCAGAAAGATGGAGTCTTTCACACTTTTTGCTAACTTCAGTGAGCTGTAAGATCTTAGAACGAAAATGAGTTAAAGGAACGGAAATCTTTGAAGAAAGATGTGAGATCTTAGATGTAAGATCTTAGTGCAAAAGAACGGGCCTATAATTTTGCAACACAACACAATTTTCTTGGAATTTCACGGGTGGGTTGAATTGGATCGCACATCGAAGAGAGGGGTATCCAGAAGACAATATAGCGTTACCAGGTACGAGGGTTCTTAAACCAGCTAATTTAGGCTTTTTATCGCAATTAACCTTAATTTAATTAGGTTCTTCTTTTGTTCCAGGGATCTTTCTCACTCGTTCCGCATATGGTGCTTTTAAACTGGTAAAAAAAAGGACCTTGTCTAATTTGAGGTGTTACTGTTTGAAAATCACAACAATTATAGCTTTGTCGCTTTCAAAAAGGTTGAGTGAATATTTTGTTAATTTGATGCCCCCTAAGACCCAAGGTGTTACCTTCTATGTTAGCTTCTTCTTTCTAGATGGAAACCGGCCAAAATTTAAATGTAATTAAAATGTAATTAAATTTGAATGTAATTCAACATAAAATTTAAATAAAATATAATCAGCATAAAATAACCAAAAATAATGAAATTCTATTTTACATATTTTTTGTTTTTTTGATGGTAGTAAAAAAAATAGTAATAATAATAATGAGTGCTATTAGACCTAAACCTATGAAATAGAATTGACAGAATTCAATTTGAATTTGAATTTCCAGAAGGAACAAGGGCTACCTGGAACTTTGTTTCTGCCATGATTTAAATGGGAATCTTCCTCATTTTCCTATCAAACATTTCGTGGTAACGAACTGTAAGTAAGGAGCGACCCGGCTCAAAGGTAACCGAAACTCTAGAAAACGGTATTTTGACACCAATAGATACATAAAAAGAATAAAATTTTAATGCTGATTTCAAATATATAAGTTTCATCAAGTTTAGTCCTACCCATCAAAAGTTACGCGCCTGAGAAAATTTGACTGATTTTTGAAAAAAGGGGGAAAGACTCCCTTAAAGTTATAGAACCTTAGTGAAAATTACACTATCAAATTCAGCGTATCAGAGAACCCCTACTGTAGAGGTTTCAAGCTCCTATCTACAAAAATGTGGAATTTTGCATTTTTTACCAGAAGAAAGATCACGGTTGTGTGTTTATTTGTTTGTTTTTTTTTGTTGTTTTTTTCCAGGGGTGATCGTATCAACCCAGTGGTCCTAGAGTATCGTAGGAGGGTACCATTGGAATGGAAAAATAAAAGTTCTAGTGCCCTTTTTAAGTGACGAAAAAAATGGAGGGCAACTAGGCCCCCTCCTACGCTCTTTTTTTCCCAAAGTCACCCAATCAAAATTTTGAGATAGCCATTTTGTTCAGCATGTTCGAAAATATTATAAGTATGTCTTTTAGGATGACTTAATCCCCCAAAGTTCCCGGGGGGAGGGCTGCAAGTTATAAACTTTACCCAATGTTAACATATGTTATTGGTTATTTGGAAGCATACAGACGTTTTCAGGGGGGAATTTTTCTGGTAGTGGGCGGGGTCGGCGGCTATGTGGGAGGATCTTTCCATAAAGGAAGTTTTCATGGGGAAAGGGACATTGCTATGAAGGGGACGCCGGATTTCCTAGCATTGTTTAAAAAAAGATCAGAAATTAAGTATAAAAAAACAAGTTTTTCAACTGCAACAACAGCAACATCAAAACTTAAAACGAACAGAAAATATTACATATATGATTGGGTTCACCCCCTAGTTAATATCTCACTCTTTAAGCCAAAGATTTTTTAGTACTTTCATAAGAGCTATTTATTCTAATTAACGGCCTTTGTGATTAAGCGGTCCTTTTTAAAGAATTGGAAGAAAATTCGAACTTTAGATTAAAGAGCAAGGTATTGACTAGGGGGCGAACCCTCTAATATACGTATTAAAAATATATGAATATAGAAGTTCGTTACGTAAGTTAATTCGTAAGTTACGTATATTCATTACTAATAAAAACGTTCGTAAATAAAATTAAACAAGTTTCGAGAAAGCCATTTAACCAAATAAAAATAAATTAATATGCAAATTTTGTTATAATTATTCATGGACGGTGAGCCAAGATCAAAACCTGCATTAATTCAAAAACGTTCAAAATTAAATTAAAATTTTTTTTTAACTGAAAGTAAGGAACGACGTTAAAACTTAAAACGAACAGAAATTATTCCGTATATGAAAGGGGCTGTCCCCTCCTCAAAGCTTCGCTCTTTACGCTAAAATTTGACTTTCTCACAGCTCTGTTTTTTTAAACAATAAAAAAATTTAGCGTAAAGAGCGAGGCGTTCGTCGTTCCTTACTTTCAGTTAAAAAAACTTGTTTTTTTATTTAATCCTTATAAGAAATGTATTATATTTTTATTTCAAAGAAGATGTTGTTTTCATCCCTAACCCTCTCCCACCCTGCAGCCATCCACGAATTCAACATGAAATTTGAAGCATGAAATAAAATCAATATAAAATTAGTCAAAGTGATAAAGTACTCTTTTACTTATTGTCAGATTTTTTTCGGCTGTGAAACTTCAAAAAGTGGTATGTTACAAAATCTAAATCTAAGGGACAGATTTGAATGGAATTCAAACATGAGCACCGCATGAGAAATTGAAATGGGGTGCAAGTACTACTTGGAATTTTGTTTATATGAGATTTAAATGAGAATGCATGTCATTTTCCTATTTTTACGAAATGTTTTTTTTTACTTCCCGGAGAATATCATTCCCATACCTACCCCCCCTGTAACATTTTTTACTTCCCAGGGAATGTCATTTCCGTACCTCCCACCCTGAAATTCAACATTTATTCAAGATGAAATAGAACCAATGTAAAATTGGTCCAAATGATTCAGTTCTTTTTCACATTTTTAAATTTTGATGTCAAAGCAATCGATCACCTTTAATTTGTTTACTTTTTAGGGTTGTAATCTAAACAGCCACATGTTGCATGTACATTAACTTTACTCTAAGGCAAAAAACAAAATGTAAAGAATACGGCTGAAAGATCTTAAGCCGAACTGGCCAGCCATGACAAAAAACCAACAGAGAGAAAAATGTCAATAAAAAAAAAACAAAAAACAACGAGACTGCGGCTAGTGGAGAGATAAGACGGAAAATGTAAAACAACGTGGATATTTCGCCTGTGCCAAAACAAGGCGTCAAGGGAGAAACACAAGAAGAACAAGATAAAAAACTAAACTAAAACTAAAAACAAATAAAACCACCACCAAAAAAATATATACAATTGGCGTAAACTAATCTTCGGAAGATAACAGAATAATAAACGTAATTTCCAGTTTTTTTTTTTTTTAGTTTACCTCAGTTACTCTGGTGTTCTCACTGAAGTAACTCTAGGCTAATAGCATCTTTTCCCTACGTGGAAACGTGGAAAATACGTTTTATTTGTTTTTAGTTTTAGTTTGGTTTTTTATCTTGTTCGTCTTGTGTTTCTCTCGTGCTGAAGACGCCTTGTTTTAATACAGGTGAAATATCCGTGTTGTTTTACCTTTTTCGTCTATTCTCTCCACTGGCCGCAGTCTCGTTTGTTGTTGTTTTTTTTTTGCCCTACCGGCGGTGCTGATCTCCGTTTCTTGGCCCTTCAATTTCACTTAGATGACACTAAAATGTCCTTAAACATATTTTTGATCCTCATTTGCATGAGAAAATACCTAATCTGCTTTACATTTGTCTCCACCAGGTGACTGGTTGATATCAAAACCCACAATATTAATTTTATAATTCTTTTTCTTCCTATTATTCCTTCTAATTTATCCCCTTTTTCATTGATTTATTTTTTCCAAAAATCCGAAAAAGACCTTCATCACCAAAACATAATTTGCACTTTACTGAAAAAAAATGGCTGTGGATTGTCAGTTTAGTATACATATACTGAAATATATTCCTTAGAGCTTTAATAATTTTTAATTTATTAAAGTTAAAAAAGTTAAAACATTTATACGTATTTTGTTTATTTAAACCATACAATAAATAACGGAGCCAAACTAAAACGAGCAAAAATTGACACGAGCAGGGCTGACAACCCCCATGCCTTCTCAAGACCAAAACATGATTGGCACTTTACTGGAAACAAAATACATTTTAAATGTTTTCATTTTGTTTTTACTTGTTTAAAATGTTTTTATTAGATATATGAAGGGGGAAGTTCCCCTCCTTGTACTTCAATTTCAGCGCGAGTGTCTGGTGCCCTTTTCAAGAGTAACAAGAGATTGGAGGGCAAGCAGCCCTTCTCTCAAGCCCATTCATTTTCCAAACGCATCCAGTCAAAATTTTGAGACAGCCATTTTGTGTAGCATAGTAGAACGGTCCAGCAACTAAGTCTTTGGGGATATTAGGCATGTCAATCCCCGAAAATTATGCAATTGGCCCATTATGCTTTAAAACTAAATGTTGTTTCAAAATAAATCAAAAGATATTGTTTTTATGGTGCCAATAAGACCCCTCAGCAATATATTGAGAACGACTGGGGGTATTAAGTTGAAACTTTTGGGGATAATACTACTACCACTTCTGCTCTTACAATTTAAATAAATAAAAGGACTGTAAGTGTACTCATGCTGTCAAAGAGCATAGATAGAATATTTAGGGAATGATATTAAGTTTTATTTTTCAGGTCAACTTCAGAGGCTATAAAATTAAATTAAAAAATACTGTGTGTGTCAGGATTAAAAATTGTTGAAAAGTTTCTCCAACATACAAATAGCAACCCATAGTATGGATTCTTATAGAAAATTAAATAAAAAAAGTAAGTTTTTTTTAACTGAAAGTAAGGAGCAACATTAAAATTTAAAACAGAAATTATTCCGTATATGAAAGGGGCTGTCGCCTCCTCAACGCCTCGCTCTTTACGCTACATTTTGACTCTTTCTCACAACTCTGTTTTTCAAACAATAAAAAACTTTAGCGTAAAGAGCGAGACGTTGAGGAGGGGACAACCCCTTTCATATACGGAATAATTTCTGTTCGTTTTAAATTTTAATGTTGCTCCTTACTTTCAGTTAAAAAACCCTGTTTTTTTCTAGTTTCTGAACGTTTTTGAATTAATACAGGTTTTGATTTTGGCTCACCCTACATGAATAACTAAAACGAAATTTGCATATTAATTTTACTTTTTTTGGTTAAATGGCTTTCTCAAAAGTTGTTTAATTTTATTTACGAACGTTTTTATTAGTAATAAATATACGTAGCTTACGGATTAACTTACAGAGGGATTATAAAACAGAGGAAGAAGTGGATTTCCACTTGATTGGTTCATCTGTGTGAAATTTTCAGCTATTAAAATTAACTATAATTTTCGTACACATAACATTTTTTTTTCTATTACTCTCTGTTAAGGTAGAACGGTATAATGGTCTCTCAGCTTGTAATAACGAACACTCGGTCAGGACAAATATTACTATTTACCTGTTTTGTAAGCCATCTAAATGTATTTGAATATTTCTGGATTGAAAATACAACTAATTTTAAGAAGTATATCGATAGATAGATGGATAGATGGTTTATTCCAAAAGCCCAAGAGCCGTCTACACATAAAAATTTATGAAAAATAAAGAAATCACCAACAGAACAAATTACAAAGCACATAGAAACATAATACATAGCGAAAAAATACCTTATGGCAATTTAGCGAGAAAATGATTGTAATTCTATACAATAATTAATGATTAATTATATAAACTTTTCCTTCTTTCTAAGTTTTTATCTATGTACACACCAACACGAAATATTGTGGTTGGACAGCTACTTCGTAAAATACCAGGAAACAGCAAAACAATCCCATGTAAGTATTTTGCCCTTAAATCAGAAAGCACCGGGCACTTCCAGAGAAAATGGTCCAAATCTTTGTCCTCATCTTTACAAAGAGGACATACATACCGCCCTTCAAGATCAACTATCTTTTTGTCGGATACCTTTTGCCTGCTCTGGATTGGAAGGCAATTCGCCCTTGAATCTAAGTTGAATCTATCGACATGAAATTATAGCCGGTAAATTAACCTTAAAATAAATTTCCTCTTCAAAACTAGGTTTAGCCTGATCATAATGATTCAATGTTGTAGAATTTAAAACCAGCCCTGGCCAATACTGAATTTCTTGACCCTCTAAGATAAATGGTACCTGGTTTTCTAAATCTGTTGGGAGATCACGGGAACCAAGACCATCTTTCCATAAGTAAGACCACTTATTCCCACTCTTTCTAGTAATGACTTAATTTGGGAAGGCCACGACGTTTTCAAACCATAATTTGACATATGATAATAAGCTACTCTTACTAGTCTATCTTTGTTACACCTAATGAGCTTCAACCAAAATCTAAGCATCAAAATCGACCTACATAGTTTTAACGAAAACTGGTCCATATCACCTTTAAGAATCTGGGAATGAGTTGTCTGATGTAACTCAAACACTCTTTTATAATACTGGAACTAGAGGGAGTCCAACTGCTGTGCCGCTTCTCCACCCCAAATCTCTGCTCCATATTCTATAACTGGTAAAACTTTTGTATTAAATATTCTTTTATGCATTTCTAGGTTTTTAATCACCCATTATTATCGGGTTTCTAAGAACTGCAGACATGGCCACTTTGCCTCTACTAATTATTTCACCAACATGACTCATTAAACTTCCATTTTCTGATAAAACAAATCCTAAATATTTTATTTTTTTACTTACATTCAGTTCCTTAGGATTACTTTTATATTAAAATCTGTAACTATCTTCACCACTTACTTTCCTTTTTTTAAGTAACAACTACACTCTTTTCAATCTTAATTAATTCCATTTTTTCATCTGTAAATATTCTTCTATGAGACTCAGAAGCGTCTGCAGATCTAACGGTGTACTAGCCTCCAAAGCAATATCAAATGCAAATAATAAAAGTGATAGTTTATGGGCTCCTAGACTAACTTTCGGAGCCCATCTATTCTCTAGAAAATCAACAATATCATTTATAAAAATACTAAACAATTTAGGAGAAAGAGAGCTGCCCTGTTTTACTCCCAGCTTAATAGTAAAAAGCCTAGAAAACCTGTTACCAACTAACCTGATTCCACTCATACAAATATACATACTCACTATCAACCTCACAAACAAATGAGGGAGGCCAATTCTAAACAGGGCATTCTTCAATAGCTCTCTGTCGACACTGTCGAACGCCTTATGAACGCCCACATAAAGACAAGTTATGATTTGATTTCATAACTTGTCTATATTTTCGATATGATTTCATTATGCTATTATTGTAGCGCGAACCCAGAGACCTTCTTACCAGTCAGGGTCTGAACTTTCTGTGAGCGGAATGCAAAAAAAGTTTATAAACTCATCTAAGCACGCTACACTTGGAACAAGGGTAAATGTGCAAGGACACCACCAAGGAATTTTAACACAGACAATATCAATTCTCAAAGAATTGAATTTGCCGATAAAATATTAAAGCGGTTTAAATGAAATTGATAGTAGAATCTTGATTAAAATGAAAATTCTTAGTTTTATATAGACCTGACAAACAAGGGTAAATACACAGCCTAAGTCTCTAAGCCAAATATTTTGCTGTATTCGTTTTTCCTAAAGTGGCAAATTCTTTCCCGGCCCCTCCCTGGCAGCATCCAGTCACATAACACTTTAATTTATTTTGGGAGAGGACAAGGGGATAAATTTGAAGAGTCGAGTGAACGGTAAGATTATCAACAGAATATAGAAACTTTAAGGGAAATCCTAAAATAGCTGGACATTTTGTGGAGATAGGGTATTGGAATGTAGCCCTTCTCACTGAGTGCACTCGTGTGAACTCATTATTGTCTGATGAGTACAATAGTAATAAATAATAGGAGTTACTAACTCTTTCTATGTCTTAGGTTTTTATTTTCCAATAACCGTCAATAAACACTAATTTACGAAACAACAGAGAAGTAATAAGGGTTTCAAATCAATCCATCAAATGCATATGTGTATATACAACATGCCGCCTGATCAAATATGCATGAAAAATTGGTATTTCTTCGGTCATCACTTTGGGCTCAAAAAGGCGAATAATTGTTCTGGCACGCAAAGGGTAACCTTCCATCATTCCAGGGTGCCTTTTTAACCCAATAGAAAGGAATGTAACTGGGCTTGAACATCATTTAGGTTTTGTGTGTTTGATACCAAATTCGAGGACCCCTGAGGTGATCCGTACAACATTTGAATAGATTTTGATTTACTCCAGTTGACAGGCTAACAAGTACATAATAGGTAGTAAAGATATCAATTGAATGAAATGTATCTCAATTTGTAGTTTATAAATGTGATAAGGATGTGACTCGTAAATTGGAATTTCGATTTAAGCAAGATAATTGGTTATGGGAATCCAAATGCAGTCACGTGGAACTGTTTTTCAGCCTCTTTATTTGCTATCTGTAAATCAATATCAAGGATTTTTTTTGTAAAAGACTTTTCAAGTAATACAACCACTTCGTTATTTACATTTAAAGTGGGAGGGGGTCCAGATCATTTCTAGGATAACGGCTACAATTATAGAAAAGTGTTTATAAGCCATAAAGTATTGGAAAAGAGCAAATACCTCCCTTGCATCGGTTATTTCATATTAGTTGCAAAGATTTTGCCAGTTATTTCGGTCTTTTAAAACTGTATTCAGGAATCTTCTTAACTTTTATACTTTTAATCCTTTTTTTTCTTCTCTCCTTGGTTTTCTGTGGTTTCTCTGTGTTTTTATTGTCGTTTTCGCTAGTGTTTATTACTTATTCTAATGTACATTCTTTGTTTTCTCTGTTTTTCTTTTTTTTCCTTTTTTCAATTTAGTTTACTGTTCATTGTATTTGTTGTTATTCTAATTATATTATCAAGCTCACAACAAGTCAATCTTCGTGGACGAGATCAAGGCTTAGTGCTTTTAAAAGTAAGTTTCTAATGAAAAGTTCTTTGTCTTTAAGGAGATATTCTTAAAAAATTGGAACAAACAGTCAAACTTCAGCGTAAAGAGCAAGTTTTTTAGCCTGAAATTAAAACGAGCAATCGTCTCTAGACGAGCAATAATTGCCTATGTTTTTACTGATAAATTTTCTCTTGAAAACGGCTCCATTTTGTTTTCTGAAAATTGACATCCTAGAATCTTCTGGCCTAAAACAACCATCTAGATAAGTCACGGCTCTGAGAAAATTCCCTGAAAGCTTCAATTTTGAAAGAAATTCAAATGAGTGACGTCATAATTATGATCATATTCCAAGAGCAGCATACGTCTTATTTGCCTCAGTAGCATATTGGATCGTTTTTAGTGTGTTTGATGCATGCAAAATTACACAAGAAACATAGCTAAATATAAAATATATAAGTGCGTAACTATAGAATCAAATATTTACAAGCCTGGCACGAAATTCAAAAACAAAGAAATATACCGTTACAACACATGCGACAATGAGGTTCAGAACGGTTCAAAAACAAAATTGACGAACAATGAATTATCTGGTTAGATAGAACGTGTCAAAAATGAACGCAAAGAGCAAAGACTTATGTGGTTAGAAGACAAGCGAAAGCAAGAATCGGAACGAGTCAAAAAGGAAAGCGAAGGAGAAAGAAATATTACGTTTATTTACAACTGAGCCACTGAGCCTGCCGTGAAATTGAATAACAAAGAAATATGCCGTTGCAAGAAATACGACAACGAGGTTAAGAACGAATCAAAAATGATATTGAAGAACAATGAATTACG
>JAQQPU010003777.1:28741-42578 GCA_029168905.1 Artemia sp. Kazakhstan ARC1039 | reverse complement strand
TATATATTTACACTTTGCTGAAAACAATTTTTGTGTCAAGCTATGTTTTTTCTTTCTCGTAACATAAAATAGAATCACCATAATAATCAAGATTACAGACAAGAAGAAAAAATATGGATTAACAGTTTAATATATACGGATCTTCATTCCTAGGAGTCAAAAGAATAACATTTAAAATGCATTTTGTTTTCAGCAAATTACGTTCTAGTCTTTAAAGTCACAGGGGGCGTTAGCCCTATTCCTATTTTAGTAGTTTCTGCTCGTTTTGCGTTTGTCTTGGTTATTTATTGTTATATATGTTCCTTATGTGTTTCATTTTTTGTTGATAGTGAGTTATGATCGTTTAAAACTTACAAAATTATTTGAATTATTTTTGATCATCTTTGTTTTAATGTAACTCTTTAATTTTTTTTTTTGAAAAACTTCTCTTGTGGAAAAGTATATAAAAATTTAATTTATACTCGTTTTTAATTGGTACATTATAGTCCTTTTAATTGATCAAGAAGAGAACATTTGAAATATTTTCGGGTTTTCTCTACAAGAATTCGGGTTTTGGCTGATTATCGATATATCGGACAAAATTTTGCAACAATTTTCAATAATAGTTCTAGTATATTGCTTTGGATGGATGGGCAAGGGCATAAATATTCAAATATATGAGTTGAAAATATACATAACTTTTCGGTTTCTATAGGGCTCCCAACATGTTACAACTTTGAGTATAGACAAATTTTATTCGACCGTCCAAGATATGGGGAAGCCCATGCCTCGAAAGTTTTAGCTCAATTTCACTAATCTTTCCTGAGATATCGGAGACACACCCTTCTGAGAGCCTTGGATTCAAATAATGCCTTTTGATTTAATTCAATTTCCCACTCAACGTGCCCTGAAACATTTAGCTTAGTATCCTTAACCGTTCTTGATATATCACAGATTTAGACAAAATTGGTTTCACATAGTACCTATTGATTTAGTTTAACATTTCCAAAAACATAGCTTAGAATTAAACGTAATGTCCTTTTTCTGGGATATTGCACAGATGCCCTTTTGACCACTCTGGATACACATTGTTTATTTGATTCAGTTTTACATCCCCCTAAATTTTCCGTAAAGGTTTCAATTTAATGCTCTATTCCAGTAGTTCTCAAACTTATTTAGACACTGTACCCCTTTTTACCCACGAAACATTTTAGGAACCCTTTTCAGTTACCGGTACTAAGTAAACTACAGCTAAAATATGAATAAAATTGTCAAGCTTAGAATTAAAGGGTAGTTTTATTTATGAATTGGCTGTCCACGTATCCCCTACAAAAAATTTGCACTCCCAAGGGGTACGCGTACCACAGTTTTAGAACCACTTCTCTATTCCATTCCTGTGATATTGCATCTGTGCAATTTTGACAACCAGGATGCACTTAAACTCTTTTGATTCAGTTTCAATAGAAGTAGTAGTGATAGTAGTAGCAGTCGTAGTTGTAGCAGCAACAGTATCCGCAGTAGTCGTAGCAGTAGCAGTAGGAGTTGTAACAGCAGCAGTAGTAGTAGTCACAAGCAGCGGTAGTTACAAGTAGTCACAGTCGTATATGGTTGCAGTCGCAACTCCAAGCAGTCGCAGTCACAGTCGTAAAAATTTGCAGACGCAAGCAGTTGTTGCAGTCGCATAAACGAATGATCGTAAGAAGTTCAAAGAGGGATCATTCGATAGCAGGACAGTTTAATATATACTGATAATCTTTCCTAAAAGTCTCCACAAATTTGGCTTTGTTAATGCTGCCAAAGGCATAACGTCTAAGATGCATTTTGTTTTCAGTACAAAGCAAATTACGTTCTAGTCTTTAAAGTCACAGGGGCGGTTAGCCCTACTCCCGTTTGTGGTAGCTTTTGATCTGATTGTTTTTAAATCAGGCCAGGAATTCCCCCTCCTCCGTGGAGATTTTTCTTGGATAATTCTCTCCCCCCTCCTGGTCGTTTATTTCCCAACAACAAATACTATATGTAAACAATGAGCGTTGTCCATAACTTACAGCCCTTTTTCCCCCGTGTAAAATTTCCCAAGAAATTTCCCCTGGAAACTTTTCTCGCCATGCAAAGTCTCCCCATGAGATATCCCCCATCCCCTCGCAGAAAATTCCTACCGAAAACTTTCCGTATATTGCCCAATAACAGATACTATATGTAAACAATGGTCAAATTACAAAACTTATATCCCTTCCCCTGAGGAGAGTGGGGTGGGTTTATCACCCCAGTGATATACATATGGGTCTTTAAATTGTGCTGAATCAAACGGCTGTCTCAAAGATTTGATTGGATTTTTATAATAATTATAAAATTCGGTACAACAATTTTATTTATTATTTTTTTTTATATATAGCTTTCCACTCTCTGCAAAGCATGCATCATGTAGCGCATTAACATCGTTTGGATCCCTGCGATGGAGTTCGATTTCATTGTGACTGTACTAACTGTTCAAAAAAGGCTGTACTTTTTTTTAACTTTATTTACTTCTAAAATAAAATCTACCTTGCACCAGCTCTTTATATATCTATTACCTTTTTTGCACCGTCTTCATTTCTGTTTCCTACACGAGTATTATACCTTATTTGCCTTATAAGAAAAAGACCCAAAAGAGATAAAAGAATCTTACCCAGGATGTCTACTTCACAATAGACTCTTCTGATGGTACTTTCTCACAGCAAATTTGGGCCAAGTTTTAAATTAGGGTAATTTAGAAGTAAATGTTAAATATCCCCCGGTTCTAAGTGATTGACGGTTAATACCATGCTTTTGAGTGACGTATCCCCTTTACGATCATTTACCGACACAGATCAAACATTTTACCCCCTAATTTATCTTAAGCAACCCTCCCACTGTTTGCTACAATTTAAAAGGTTCGTAATTATAGGTCGGTACGAAATTTTCATTTTTAGTAGTGTCGGTTTTTCACCCCACAGTTTGGTGTCTGTTACTCATTTGGGTTGGCTTTCCTCGAATTTTTTCTTGGAAGTTAGTTAATCCTCTGTTGGATGAAATGATACCTTTTTTATTGCATGTTCAAAACTACTTTAGACTTAGTGACTCCATGTTAGCAAGCCAGGCTTTCAAAATGAAAAGTGTGTTAAAAAAAAGACACAAACAAAATTGTGTCAATCATCGACCATATTTGTTCTCAATATTTTTCTTTTTATGACCAGCGTTTAACCCCTACATCCTAGTCGAGATTTTTTTTTAGAGGTAATCCAACGTAAACTAAAATCTTATGACATGTATTAACCAATGAGCCTGTCAGATATCAAGCGTAAGAAAATCAAAATAAAAAAGTAGCGTACATTCTTTTGTGTTAAGTAGAGAATTATTCACTGCCCCTCATGAAGCCCCCACTCTTTACGCTAAGATACTATAGAGTCTAATAGTGCAAAGTTGTGTTGGGCCTGTCGTCCTTATATTTATGCAAATCTGTTGACTGTCAAGGATGTGACCCCCCCCCCTTTTTGAACTGGGTACAGTTTAATTTTTTATTGCTTTTCTCAATAAGACAAAAAGCTAAACTTTCAGGTACAGAGCGGCGAGTTCAGGAGGGGATAGCAACTAAACCAGGAAAACTTTTATAGGGGTTTAAAAATACTTTTAATTCCAGACCAGCTACCCTTATGTTTAATGGGGGATATCACCCTCACAACCCCCCTAAGAGCTTGCTGTTATATTTTATAGATCAGTACTTTTAAATTGATTTGAATCGTCCTAGATTGGCAGGGTAAAAATTCCTCTAGGTTTAAATTTTCTGGCAATTAATTTCTCTTAAGTAATAATAAGTTACTAAAGCGATTGAATGCATTTGAAACAATGTGTGGCAGAAAATTAGCTAGAACGAATTTGAGACATGAGTTAAATTTTCAAATTAAGAACATAGCTGCGAAAGTATCATCCTTTAATCGAAAAATTTTTAAATTCAAGGACTTCCTTCAAGTTGTACTGGATCAATAATTACGATTAAAAGAGAAACAGAAAAAGCTTCAAACTTCAAAATATCCTTAGCGCATTTTTAAAGACAGCAAAGTAATACCTGAGCATTCCATTAATTATAAAATAATAATTATTTATTTCTGACCCACTATATGACATTACAAGTGGAGTAATATCACAATGGTAAGAACAAAAGCAAGAATAGTACAACAAAAATCGCACTAACGGGTAGAGCAAACGGGTTAAATGGTGGAATGAGCCTAAGAAAATAACCGCATTTTCTTCAGGTTGGTTCTCAAAAGATGAAGGTATATCAGTCCTACTGTATCTTTGAATATTGCGGTATTAGGATACCATCGCGGTAGGTAAAGCAAAAATTTGCAATATAAATAATGTATGCGAACCTCTCTCAGATCTATTTTTTCAGAAGTAATTAAAGCCCCGTAAAAAACAAAAAGAGAATGATCACAAAACTTGAATATAATTTAGTAAGAGAGTACCACCTACGGTTCGGAACAATTTTAGCGTATCCGACTTTCAGCTTCCCTTAACATCTCTAAGAATCTGAGTACGCAGGGTATACTTGTGCAAATATTGTACGTTCTTGTACTGACCATTTTTCCATACAAATCATTACAGATAATCAAATTACCTTCCAACCTTTGCTTGTAGATGTAATAACGACCTGAGTTACTGCTAGGATGAATAACAATCGCAGTTGTTTTGTTCATTTTGTGTACCAATACTAACTTAATTTTCTTAAATCGATAGTCTTCATCATGCCTGTATTCAAAGCTGCTCCTAGGGTTGATGGTGTTCAGAGTAAAAGGCATTACAGTCCCTCCCCCTCCCGACTCAAATTTAGGCAAAAAGCCGAATCAAAGTGAAAAATTGGATCAAAGCAGACAATTCTAAAGCTACGATGCCTCTCAAACCACGGAACCCAGTGCAACTGCTCCGGTGCCCCCTCCCCTAGGGACGGCCCCGCCTGAGTTTGTTGTTTTTCTGTAGGGATGCTGACTTGATAGTTTTGGATTGATTGCTCTTATTGTTTTCATTCTTTCTTTTAACTCTTGATGGAGTAGATATGACAGTATAGATAGAATTCCGGCACTTCTTGTCGTTGGTATATCTTTTTACTATTAAAACTTGACGTTTATTACAGTTGGCGCCTTCTCATCCTTTTTGCGTCTGTTTTTTGACAGTCAATTTGATAATGTTCTTGTTTTTCTTATAGTGCTCTTTTTTGTCAGTTACTTGTTTAGCT
The DNA here is from genome assembly GCA_029168905.1 of Artemia sp. Kazakhstan ARC1039. Lineage (NCBI taxonomy): Eukaryota > Metazoa > Arthropoda > Branchiopoda > Anostraca > Artemiidae > Artemia > Artemia sp. Kazakhstan ARC1039. The sequence goes on along the minus strand of JAQQPU010003777.1, from coordinate 37,351 downwards.
TGACTTTCCCATTTTTCTTTCTCTCTAAGTTTCTTCCTCCGATATTTCGATACCAAAATGTATGAATCTAAAGAGCTACATTAAAACAAAGATGAATAAAAATAATTAAAATACATTTTTAAGTTTTAAATGACGATAAATCACAATCAATAAAAATGGAACACATAACAAACAGATATAACAATAAATAACCCAAATAAAACAAATTTTCAAATGAAAGTGAGGAGAATATTCAAGGGGGAATTGTCTTTGGGAATCTTAAGCGAGGAGGGAATGGTCCGAGGAGAATTTCCCAGGGAATATTAGAATGAATTTATTTCGGAAGAGGGATTTCTTTGGGAAAATTCTTTTACGAATATTTTTACAAGTCGGAGACGGGTATAAAATGGCATGCTATGCTACGTCCAAAAGTTCGGAAGCTCCTTGACTTCATGGATAGGTTCAGTGCTAAACTGGAGCGTCTAAAATTTGACAATGCAGAAAATTAATGGAATAATTTTAAGAAACTAGTTGGTGAAGCTGCTGATGGTATCTTAAGGAGGAAAGTTAGAATCGGAGCTAACGAATAGTAGTGAAAATGCTTTATAATCGGTAGGAAGGAGGGGAACTTGTACAAATACTATTTGAGAATTATTAGAATGATATGACAATAAAAGGAATGTAAAGAAAGCGGAGAAAACATTAAAACATGAATTAAGGAGGTGATAAGTGGAGGCCACGGATAAAATGGCTGAGGATCTGAAAGATGCAGCCAGACGGCGCAATAGTAAAATATTGTACTGACACAATTAGTAATAAGAAAAGTGGTAAGGAGAGATGAACAAACCATGTTAGGAATTGGTTAAACCGTGATAAAGTTACAGAAAAGGATACAGAAAACAATGAAAAAGTTTGTGGCACATTTGGAAGTGAAGGAAAATTTATTTCGTGAGGAAGAATTAGTCACAGAACTGAAAGGATTAAAAAATTATTAAGCCGTAGGTCCTGATAAATGAGTCTTCTAAATATGGTGGTTGAGTTAAGGATAAAGTACTGAAGATGCTGAATATGGTTTCCGAAAAAGGGCCGGTACCTAGCGTCTTAGAAAAACTTTAATTGAACCTCTCATTAAGCGAAGTGACAAGAGTGAGTTAGCAAGAGTGAGGCATTAGCTTGGTTTCTGTAGGAAATAAATTACTTAGCATGATGATACGTTTTAGACTTGAGATGCTGTAGATAATGTTTTAAGAGAAAACAGTGGGCTTTTAGGAAGGGGAGAGGATGCATCCAGCAAATTTTGATTAATGCACTAAATTTCACTCTTATGTTAATATACGTGAGAAGTACCTGATTCATCAACTCCCTTTATTTCTCAGTTTTATAGATTATGACCATAAATAACAGTTCAATAGGGAAAACCTTTTATTTGACAGTGAAAAATATTTTGGTGTATCGGCCTTCTTTAGCCGATAAACGAGCGTTTGACCCAATAAAAGAGCTTTTGCCAAGGTCCATATTAAGAGCTACATTAAACCAAAAATGAGCAGAAATAAAGCCAAATGATTTTCCATGCGTAAAACAACCAAAAATAACCATCAATAAATAAATGAAACCCAAAACGAACAGAAATTGCGATAAATAGCCAAGTCAATCTAAACACGAGATAAACTAAAAAGAGTATGACTGACCCCCCCCCCCCCCCAAGCCTTCTGAAGATCAGAATATAATTTTCACGTTACTGAAACAATCCTTATTTCAAGCTGAATGTTTCTATGTCTCGTAATATCGGAAATATACCGTCATAACCAGGATTACTGGAAAAACAACAAATGAATTTGGATTGACAGTTTAATATACCTATACTGATATTTATTCTTTAAAGCCTTAATAATTTTGGATCTAAAAAATTAAAAAGTTAAACACATTTAAAATGTGTTTTGATTTCAGTAAAGTGCAAATTATGTCCTGATCTTCAGAAAGCATAGTGATTAAAAGAGTAATAATAATTTTTTTTGCAAAAGTAAAGAGCGGAGCTATGTCTTGAACAGAGAAAAATAAACTAAAAGAAATTATAAGTAGTGAAGCCATAACGACTCCGACGAGTGCACCGTGCTGCCATCTATAATTGAGTCTAACGTTGGACTAACATAATTTATTCAAGGATTATTGATCGAGTTTAATGGGGTCAATGACCCCTTTTGAAGGTCGATTTATTTGTTGTGTCTAGGTGTAATGACTCCGGGACGAAGTTTGCACATCCGCATTGAAGGGACAATGTATTGATCGACAAGAGGGGAACTGGATTTCTGAGAAATTGATTACATAATCAGACGGAGAATTATTGATCCACGAAAGGAGAATTAAGAAACATTATGGCTTCTTTGATCTTTAGGTCTGAGGGATAAATGACATCACTTGTTCCTTGGAATGATACGGGACTCTAAAGAGATAGAAATTCTGCTTTTAAATATGGCTTCTCAGGTCTTTAGGCTTAGCGATAAATTAATATTCTATCGAAGCCTTAATAGAGTAACCAAGAACACCTTAGAGATGAAGAGATTAACGCGGGATTTTTCCCTGGGAATTTCAAATGTGACAGCGCAGGGATGCCAAAACAAAAGGAACACGCAGAAATTACATTTACGGATTATTTGGACGAAACCGTTTGAGACATTTTAGAAGATGATTTAGGCAAAAAAGTTTGAGACATTTTAGAAGATGATTTTGGCGAAACAGTTTGAGACATTTTAGAAAATGATTTCAGAAGATGTTTCAGAAAATGATTTAAGGTGAAACTCTGTGGTCTTTATAATACAAAACTTCCATTTGAAAAGTGTTGTAAGGTCCCATACCCCAACCCTAGAGGGGACCCATCCCCCGGGCCCCAAAGGGCCCCCTGGGCCCCGACTCTCCCCTCCCCCCCAAGGGCCCCCTGGGACCTGGCCCCTCCCCAACCTATTTTTAAATACTTTGTTTGTGCACTTGACACACAGAAGGGCCCCCACATTTCAAAAGGCTTTATTTTATCTTTTCAGAACAAGTTTCTTTCTTAATACCTCTCTTAAACCAATTTTACAAGTTGAAGAACTCATCCTTTTCACCCACAACTTTACTTTACAGCTTTTTGAACACCCCGAAACCAAGCAATACTTTTCAAAGGCTTTATTATATCTTTTCAGAGCAAGTTCCTTTCTTAATGTCCCCCCTAAATCATTTTTACAACTTGAAGTACTCATTCTTTTCACCCACAACTCTACTTTATGGCTTTTGAATACCCAAAACCAAGCAATACTTTTAAAAGACTTTTTTATATCTTTTTAGAACAAGATATTTTCTTAATGTTCCCCTTAAACCAATTTTACAACTTGAAGTAATCATTCTTTTCACCCACAACTCTACTTTATGGCTTTTGAAAACCCAACACCAAGCAATACTTTCAAAAAGCTTTTTATATCTTTTCAGAACAAGTTCTTTTCTTAATACCCCCCTAAACCAATTTTACAAGTTGAACTATCCCATCCTTTTCACCCACAACTCTACTTTATGGCTTTTTGAATACCCCAACACCAAGCAATACTTTAAAAAGGCTTTTTATATCTTTTCAGAAAAAGTTCTTTTCTCAATCCCCCCCCCAAACAATTTTACAAATTGAAGTACTCATCCTTTTCACCCACAACTCTACTTTATGGCTTTTTGAATACCCCAACACCATGCAATACCTTAAAAAGGCTTTTTTATATCTTTTCAGAACACAAATTAAATATTATTAATAAAATCACATGTGTTTTAAATGTGTGCATCAAAGTAACAACATTCTTCTTTAATACCACCAAATGTTTACTAAACACACACAATTTTCTCTTAGAAATAATATTTTTCATCAGTGATAACGCATTTTCAGTTCGAACTAGCAAGTTTTCTGACAAAGATACAAATTTTTTTTTAGAAATAACTTTGTATGTCTGTGAAAACAACTTCTTTGTCAGAAGTAGCAAGTTTTGATTAACACTAACAAACCTTCTCATCAAAGTTACAAAATTCTTCTTTAATACCACCAAATGTTTACTGAACACGCACACAATTTTCTATTCGAAATAATATTTTTCAACAGTGATATCACTTTTTCTGTTCGAACTAGTTAGTTTTCTGACAAAAATACAAAATTTTTTTTAGAAGTAACAATTTTTTGATTGTGATAACATATTTTCTCTCAGAAGTAACAAGTTTTGCTTAACACTAACAAACCTTCTCATCAAAGTAACAACTTTTTACCTTAAAACTAACATACTTTTACTGAACACACACAAATTTCTCTTAGAAATAATGTTTTTCATCAGTGATGACACCTTTTCTGCTCGAACTAGGAAGTTTTCTACCAAAGATACCAAATTTTTCTTAGAAGTAACGATTTTTTGATTGCGATAACATCTTTTCTGTCAGAAGTAGCAAGTTTAGCTTAACACTAACAAACCTTCTCATCAAAGTAACAACATTCTACCTTAAAACTAACATACTTTTACTGAACACACACAATTTTATCTTAGAAATAATATTTTTTGTCAGTGATAACACGTTTTCAGTTCGAAATAGCAAGTTTTCTACTAAAGATACCAAATTTTTTTTTTAGAAGAAATATTTTTTTGTTTGTGATAAGAAGTTTTCTGTCAGAAGTAGCAAGTTTTCCTTAACACTAACTAACCTTCTCATCAAAGTAACAACATTTTTCCTTAAAACTAACAAACTTTTACTGAACACACACAAATTTCTCTTAGAAATAATATTTTTCGGCAGTGATAACAAGTTTTCTGTTCGAACTAGCAAGTTATCTACCAAAGATACCATAGTTTTTCTTATAAGTAACTTTTCTTTGATTTTGATAACAATTTTTCTGTCAGAATTAGCAAGTTTTGATTAACACTAACAAATTTTCTCATCAGAGTAACAACATTCTTCCTTAATACTACCAAACGTTTACTTAAAACTAACAGATTTTTAATTCGAATCATCAACTTTACCTTAATACTAACATACTCTTACATAAAACAAACAAATTTCTCTTAGAAATAATATTTTTCGTCAGTGATAACACGTTTTCTGTTCGAACTAGCGAGTTTTCTGTCAAAGATACCAAATTTATTTTCAGAAGTAACTTTTCTTTGATTGTGATAACAACTTTTCTGTCAGAAGTAGCAAGTTTTGATTAAAACTCACAAACCTTCTCATCAAAGTAACTACATTCTTCCTTAATACTAACATACTTTTACTGAACACACACAAATTTCTCTCCGAAATAATATTTGTCATCAGTGATAACAAATTTTCTGCTAGAACTAACAAGTTTTCTGTCAAAGATATCAAATTTTTTCTCAGATGTAACAATTTTTTGATTGTGATAACAACTTTTCTGTCAAAAGTTGCATGTTTTCCTTAACACTGACAAATTTTCTCATCAAAGTAACAACATTCTTCTTTAATACTGCCAAACGTTTACTTAACACACACAATTTTCTCTTAGAAATAATATTTTTCATCAGTGTTAACACACTTTCTATTCGAAATAGCAAGTTTCTGTCAAAGAGACCAAATTTTTCTTAGAAGTAATAATTTTTTCATTTATGATAGAAACTTTTCTGTCAGAAGTAGCAAGTTTTTCTTAACACTAAAAAAAATTCTCATCCAAGTAACAACTTTTTCCTCAATACTAACAAACTTTTACTTAAAACTATCAAATTTCTCTTAGAAATAATATTTTTCATCAGTGATAACACTTTTTCTGCTAGAACTAACAAGTTTTCTGTCAAAGATACCAAATTTTGTCTTAGAAGTAACAATTTTTGATTTTTATAGCAAGTTTTCTGACAGAAGTATTAAGTTTTCCTTTCACACTAACACATTTCCTCATTAAAGTAACAACATTTTACCTTAAAACTAACATACTTTTACTGAACACACACAAATGTCTCTTAGAAATAATATTTTTCATCAGTGATAACACCTTTTCTGCTCGAACTAGCAAGGTTTCTACCAAAGGTACCAAATTTTTCTTAGTAGTAACAATTTTTTGATTAAGATAACAACTTTTCTGTCAGAATTAGCAAGGTTTGCTTAACACTAACAAACCTTCTCATCAAAGTAACAACATTATACCTTAAAACTAACATACTTTTACTGAACACACACAATTTTATCTAAGAAATAATATTTTTCATCAGTAATAACATGTTTTCAGTTCGAACTAGCAAGTTTTCTACCAAAGATACCAATTTTTTTTAGAAGTAACATTTTTTGGTTTATGATAACAAGTTTACTGTCAAAAGTAGCAAGTTAACAACTTTTTCGTTTATGATAATAAGTTTTCTGTCAAAGATACCAATTTTTTCTTAGAAGTAACAACTTTTTCATTTATGATAAAAATTTTTCTGTCAGAAGAATCAAGTTTTCCTTAACACTAAAAAATGTTCTTCTCGAAGTAACAACTTTTTACTCAATGCCAACAAAATTATACTTAAAACTATCAAATTTCTCTTAGAAGTAACAATTTTCCATCAGTGATAATAAGTTTTCTATAAAAAGTAGCAAGTTTTCTACCAAAGAGACCAATTTTTCTTAGAAGTAACAACTTTTTCGTTTATGATAACAAGTTTTCTGTCAGAAGTATCAAGTTTTTTTTCACTATAACAAATTTTCTCTTCGAAGTAACAACTTTTTCCTCAATAACAACAAACTTCTACTTAAAACTATCAAATATCTCTTAGAAGTAACAATTTTTTCGTCAGTGATAACAAGTTTTCTGTAAGAAGTATCAAGTTCCTTGTCAAAGATACCAATTTTCATTTAGAAATAACAATTTCTTCTTTTATGATAACAAGTTTTCTGTTAGAAGTAAATAATTTTTCCTTAACACTAAAAAATTTTCTCCTCGAAGTAACAACTTTTACCTTAATGCTAACAAAATTTTACTTAACACTGTCAAATTTCTTTTAGAAGTAAAAATTTTTCGTCAGTGATAACAATTTTTCTGTAAGAAGTAGCAAGTTTTCTGCCAAAGATACTAGATTTTCCTTAGAAGTAACAATTGTTTTGTTTATGATAACAAGTTTTCTGTCAGAAGTAGCAAGTTTTCCTTAAGACTAACAAATTTTATTTTGGAAGTAACAACTTTTTCCTCAATACTAACAAACTTTTACTTAAAACTATCAAATTTTTCTTAGAAGTATAATTTTTTCCGTTCATGATAAAAAGTTTTCTGTCAAAAGTAGCAAGTTTTCCTTAACAATAACAAATTTTCTCATCAAAGTAACAATTTTTTCCTTAACACTAACAGTTTTAGTTACATATATCAAATTTCTCTTTGAAGTAACAATTTTTCGTCAGTGAAAACAAGTTTTCTGTAAGAAGTAGCAGGTTTTCTGCCAAAGATTCCAAATGTTTCTTAGAAGTAACAATTTTTTACGTTTATGATAACAAGTTTTCTGTCAGGAGTATCAAGTTTTCCTTCTCTATAACAAATTTTATCGTCGAAGTAACAACTATTTCCTCAATACAAATAAACTTCTACTTAAAACTATCAAATATCTCTTAGAAGTAACTATTTTTTCGTCAGTGATAAAATGTTTTCCGTAAGAAATAGCAAGTTCCATGTCAAGGATACCAAATTTTTCTTAGAAATAACATTTTCTTCGTTTATGATAACAAGTTTTCTGTTAGAAGTAGCAATTTTACCTTAACACTAAAAAATTTTGTTCTCGAAGTAACAAATTTTACATTAATACTAACAAACTTTTTCTCAACACTATCAAATTTCCCTCAGAAGTAACAATTTTTTCGTAAGTGATAACACGTTTCTGTAAAAAGTAGCAAGTTTTATACCAAAGATACCAAATTTTTCATAGAAGTAACAATTTTGTGAAAAAATCGCAAGTAAGTAAAAATCTCTTTCTTGAAGTCATCACTTGGATACACAATACAGATATTTCATTCAAGAAATTATGAAAATATTTGTAAGTAAGTAAAAATATCTTTGTTGATTTCACCTCTTGGATACACAATACAGATATTTCATTCAATAAATTATGATAAATTCTAAGTAAGTAAAAATCTTTTTCTTGAAGTCACCTCTTGGATACACAATACGTAAATTTCATTCAAGAAATCATGAAAAATTCGCAAGTAAGTAACAAACTCTTTATTGAAGTCACCTCTTGGATACACAATACAGATATTTCATTCAAGAAATTATGAAAAATTGCAACTAAGTAACAAACTTTTTATTGATTTCACCTCTTGGATATACAATACAGTTATTTCATTCAATAAATTATGAAAATATTTATAAGTAAGTAACAAAATCTTTTTGATTTCACCTTTTGAATACACAATACGGAAATTTCATTCATGAAATTATGAAAAAATGTAAGTTAGTAACAAACTCTTTTTTGAATTCACCACTTGAATACACAATACTGAAATTTTATTCAAGAAACTATGAAAAAAAATGTAAGTAAGTAAGTAACAAACTCTTTCTTGAATTCACCCCAGGGGGCCTAGTGAGAGAGACATGCAAAAAGATTGGTTCATTTTTTTCTTACTAAAGCAAGTGCTACCATCTACATCAATTAAGGTATAGATGGC
>JAQQPU010003777.1:434-23741 GCA_029168905.1 Artemia sp. Kazakhstan ARC1039 | reverse complement strand
ACAATACCACCCTTTTTTCAAGTAACTGCATTCACGTTAGGTTCATTTAGGTTCACTTAGCGTGGCGCAACACACGCTAAGTGAACCTAAATGAATTTATTGTGAATGCAGTTACTTGAAAAAAAGGATGGTATTGTAGATTGGCTGCAGGTGTTCGGTTGAATGAAAAATCAGTTGTGCTGCCATCTATACCTTAATTGAAATAGATGGTAGCACTTACTTTAGTAAAAAATGAACCAATCTGTTTGCATGTCTCTCTCACTAGGCCCCCTGGCGCGAATTCAAGAAAGAGTTTGTTACTTATTTGCATACATTTTCTTCATAGTTTCTTGAATGAAATTTCTGTATTGTGTATTCAAGAGGTGAATTGTAAAAAGAGTATGTTACTATCTTACAATTTTTTCATAATTTCATGAATGAAATTTCCGTATTGTGCATGCAAAAGGTGAAATCCAAAAGAGTTTGTTACTTACTTACAAATATTTTCATAATTTCTTGAATGGAATAACTGTATTGTATATCCAAGAGGTGTAATCAATAAAGAGTTTGTTACTTAATTGCAATTTTTTCATAATTTCTTGAATCAAATATCTGTATTTTGTATCCAAGAGGTGACTTCAATAAAGAGTTTGTTACTTACTTGCGAATTTTTCATAGTTTCTTGAATGAAATTTCCGTATTGTGTATCCAAGAGGTGACTTCAAGAAAGAGATTTTTACTTAATTAGGATTTTTCATAATTTCTTGAATGAAATATCTGTATTGTGTATCCAAGAGGCGACTTCAAGAAAGAGATTTTTACTTACTTGCGATTTTTTCACAAAATTGTTACTTCTATGAAAAATTTGATATCTTTGGTAGAAAACTTGCTACTTTTTTTTACAGAAAACGTGCTATCACTGCCGAAAAATTTGTTACTTTTAAGAGAAATTTGATAGTGTTAAGAAAAAGTTTGTTAGTATTAATGTAAAAGTTGTTACTTAGAGGAGAAAATTTTTTAGTGTTAAGGAAAAATTGCTACTTCTAACAGAAACATTTTCATAATAAACGAAGAAAATGTTATTTCTAAGAAAAATTTGGTATCCTTGACATGGAACTTGCTAATTCCAAGGGAAAACTTTTTATCACTGACGAAAAAATTGTTACTTCTAAGAGATATTTGATAGTTTTAAGTAGATGTTTGTTAGTATTGAGGAAAAAAATGTTACTTCGAAGAGAAAATTTGTTATAGTGAAGGAAAACGTGATACTTCTGACAGAAAACTTGTTATCATAAACGTAAAAATTGTTGCTTCTAAGAAAAATTTGGAATCTTTAGTAGAAAACTTGCAACTTCTTATAGAAAACTTGTTATCACTGATGAAAAATTGTTACCTCTAAGTGAAATTTGATAGATGTAACTAAAACTGTTATTGCTCAGGAGAACTTGCTACTTTTGACAGAAAACTTTTTATCATGAACGGAAAAAAATATACTTCTAAGAAAACTTTGATAGTTTTAAGTAAAAGTTTGTTAGTATTGAGGAAAAAGTTGTTACTTCGAAGACAAAATTTGTAAGTGTTAAGGAAAACTTGCTACTTCTGACCGAAAACTTGTTATCATAAACGAAGCAATTGTTACTTCTAAGAAAAATCTGGTAGTTTTGGCACAAAACTTACTACTTCTTACAGAAAACTTGTTATCACTGACAAAAAATTGTTACTTCTAAGAGAAATTTGATAGTGTTAAGTAAAAGTTTGTTAGTATTAAGGTAAAAGTTGTTACTTCGAGGAGAAAATTTTTTAGTGTTAAGAAAAATTGTTACTTCTAACAGAAAACGTGTTATTGTAAACGAAGAAATTGTTATTTCTAAATAAAAATTGGTATCTTTGATAGGCAACTTGATAATTCTTACAGAAAACTTGTTATCACTGACGAAAAAATTATTACTTCCAAGAGATATTTGATAGTTTTAAGTAGAAGTTTGTTGTTATTGAGGAAAATGTTGTTACTTTGAAGAGAAAATTTGTCATAGTGAAGGAAATCTTGATACTTCTGACAAAAAACTTGTTATCATAAACGAAAAAGTAGTTACTTCTAAGAAAAAATTGGTCCCTTTGGTAGAAAACTTGCTACTTTTTATAGAAAACTTATTATCACTGATGAAAAATTGTTACTTCTAAGAGAAATTTGATAGTTTTAAGTAGAATTTTGTTGGTATTGAGGAAAACGTTGTTACTTCGAGAAGAACATTTTTTAGTGTTAAGGAAAACTTAATTCTTCTGACAGAAAACTTGTTATCATAAATGAAAAAGTTGTTACTTCTAAGAAAAAATTGATATCTTTGACAGAAAACGTATTATCATAGACGAAAAAGGTGTTAACTTGCTACTTTTGACAGTAAACTTGTTATCATAAACGAAAAATGTTACTTCTAAAAAACAATTTGGTATCTTTGGTAGAAAACTTGCTAGTTCGAACTGAAAACGTGTTATCACTGATGAAAAATATTATTTCTAAGATAAAATTGTGTGTGTTCAGTAAAAATATGTTAGTTTTAAGGTAGAATGTTGTTACTTTGCTGAGAAGGGTTATTAGTGTTAAGCAAAACTTGCTACTTCTGACAGAAAAGTTGTTATCGCAATCAAAAAATTTTTACTTCTAAGAAAAATTTGGTATCTTTGGTAGAAAACTTGCTAGTTCGAGGAGAAAAGGTGTTATCACTGATGAAAAATATTATTTCTACGAGAAATTTGTGTGTGTTCAGTAAAAGTATTATAGCTTTAAGGTAAAATGTTGTTACTTTAATGAGAAAATCTGTTAGTGTGAAAGGGAAACTTGCTACTTCTGACAGAAAACTTGCTATCAGAATCAAAAAATTGTGACTTCTAAGAAAAAATTTGGTATCTTTGACAGAAAACTTGTTAGTTCTAGCAGAAAAAGTGTTATCACTGATGAAAAATATTATTTCTAAAAAGAATTTGATAGTTTTAAGTAGAAGTTTGTTAGTATTGAGGAAAAAGTTGTTACTTTGATGAGAAAATTTTTTAGTGTTAAGCAAAACTTGCTACTTCTGACAGAAAAGTTGCTATCATAAATGAAAAAATTGTTACTTCTAAGAAAAATTTGGTCTCTTTGACAGAAACTTGCTATTTCGAACAGAAAGCGTGTTATTACTGATGAAAAATATTATTTTTAAGAGAAAATTGTGTGTGTTAAGTAAACGTTTGGCAGTATTAAAGAAGAATGTTGTTACTTTGATGAGAAAATTTGTTATTGTTAAGGAAAACTTGCTACTTTTGACAGAAAAGTTGTTATCACAATCAAAAAATTGTTACTTCTGAGAAAAAATTTGATATCTTTGACAGAAAACTTTTTAGTTCTAGCAGAAAATTTGTTATCACTGATGAAAAATATTATTTCGAAGAGAAATTTGTGTGTGTTCAGTAAAAGTACGTTAGTATTAAGGAAGAATGTTGTTACTTTGATGAGAAGGTTTGTTAGTGTTAATCAAAACTTGCTACTTCTGACAGAAAAGTTGTTATCACAATCAAAGAAAAGTTACTTCTGAGAAAAAATTTGATATCTTTGACAGAAAACTTGCTAGTTCGAACAGAAAACGTGATATCACTGACGAAAAATATTATTTCTAAGAGAAGTTTGTGTGTTTTATGTAAGAGTATGTTAGTATTAAGGTAAAGTTGATGATTCGAATAGAAAATCTGTTAGTGTTAAGTAAACGTTTGGTAGTATTAAGGAAGAATGTTGTTACTTTCATGAGAAAACTTGTTAGTGTTAATCAAAACTTGCTAATTCTGACAGAAAAGTTGTTATCACAATCAAAGAAAAGTTACTTCTAAGAAAATATTTGGTATCTTTGGTAGATAACTTGCTAGTTCGAACAGAATACTCGTTATCACTGACGAAAAATATTATTTATAAGAGAAATTTGTGTGTGTTCAGTAAAAGTTTGTTAGTTTTAAGGTAAAATGTTGTTACTTTGATGAGAAGGTTTGTTAGTGTTAAGCAAAACTTGCTACTTCTGACAGAAAACTTGTTATCACATTCAAAAAAATGTTACTTCTAAAAAATATTTGGTATCTTTGGTAGAAAACTTGCTAGTTCGAACTGAAAACGTGTTATAACTAATGAAAAAAATTATTTCTAAGACAAAACTGTGTGTGTTCAGTAAAAGTATGTTAGTTTTAAGGTAGAATGTTGTTACTTTGATGAGAAGGTTTGTTAGTGTTAAGCAAAACCTGCTACTTCTGACAGAAAAGTTGTTATCGCAATCAAAAAATTGTTACTTCTAAGAAAAATTTGGTAGCTTTGGTAGAAAACTTGCCAATTCGAGCAGAAAAGGTGTTATCACTGATGAAAAATATTATTTCAAAGAGAAATTTGTGTGTGTTCAGTAAAAGTATGTTAGTTTTAAGGTAAAATGTTTTTACTTTAATGAGAAAATCTGTTAGTGTTAGGAAAAAACTTGCTACTTCTGACAGAAAAGTCGTTATCACAATCAAAAAATTGTTACTTCTAAGAAAAAACTTGGTATCTTTGGTAGAAAACTTGCTAGTTTGATCAGTGAACGTGTTATCACTGATTAAAAATATTATTTCTAAGAGAAAATTGTGTGTGTTCAGTAAAAGTATGTTAGTTTTAAGGTAAAAAGTTATTACTTTGATGAGAAGGTTTTTTATTGTTAAGCAAAACTTACTACTTCTGACAGAAAAGTTGTTATCACAATCAAAAAATTGTTACTTCTAAAAAAAAAATTGGTATCTTTTTCAGAAAACTTGCTAGTTCGAACAGAAAAAGTGTTATCACTGATGAAAAATATTATTTCAAATACAAAATTGTGTGTGTGTGTGTGTTCAGTAAACATTTGGTGGTATTAAAGAAGAATGTTGTTACTTTGATGAGAAGGTTTGTTAGTGTTAATCAAAACTTGCTACTTCTGACAGAGAAGTTGTTATCAAAGAAAAAAAAATGTTACTTCAAAAAAAAAATTTGGTATCTTTGTCAGAAAGCTTGCTAGTTCGAACTGAAAACGTGTTATCACTGATGAAAAATATTATTTCTAAGAGAAAATTGTGTGTGTTCAGTAAACATTTGGTGGCATTAAAGAAGAATGTTGGTACTTTGATGCACACATTTAAAATACATGTGATTTTATTAAAAATATTTGATTTTTGTTCTGAAAAGATATAAAAAAGCCTTTTGAAAGTATTGCATGGTGTTGGGGTATTCAAAAAGCCATAAAGTAGAGTTGGGGGTTAAAAGAATGAGTACTTCAAGTTGTAAAATTGGTTTAGGGGGGGCATTAAGAAAAGAACTTGTTCTGAAAAGATGTAAAAAATCCTTTTGAGAGTATTGCTTGGTGTTGGGGTATTCAAAAGCCATAAAGTAGAGTTGTGAGTGAAAAGGATGGGATATTTCAACTTGTAAAATTGGTTTAGGGGGGGCATTAAGAAAAGAAATTATTCTGAAAAGATATAAAAAGCCTTTTGAAAGTATTGCTTGGTGTTGGGGTATTCAAAAAGCCATAAAGTAGAGTTGTGGGTGAAATGAATGAGTACTTTAAATTGTAAAATTGGTTTAGGGGGGAAATTAAGAAAAAAACTTATTCTGAAAAGATATAAAAAAGTCTTTTGAAAGTATTGCTTGGTGCTGGGTATTCAAAAGCCATAAAGTAGAGTTGTGGGTGAAAAGAATGAGTACTTCAAGTTGTAAAATTCGTTTAGGGGGGACATTAAGAAAATAACTTGTTCTGAAAAGATATAAAAAAGTCTTTTGAAAGTATTGCTTGGAGTTGGGTATTCAAAAGCCATAAAGTAGAGTTGTGGGTGAAAAGAATAAGTACTTCAAGTTGTAAAAATGGTTTAGGGGGGACATTAAGAAAGGAACTTGCTCTGAAAAGATATAATATAGCCTTTGAAAAGTATTGCTTGGTGTCAGGGTGTTCAAAAAGTTGTAAAGTAAAGTTGTGGGTGAAAAGGATGGGTACTTCAACTTGTAAAATGGGTTTAAGAGTGGTTTTAAGAAAGGAACTTGTTCTGAAAAGATATAATAAAGCCTTTTGAAATGTAGGGGCCCTTCTGTGTCTCAAGTGCACAAAAATGTATTAAAAATGGTTTGGGGGAGGGAGAGGCGGGGTCCCGAGGGGCCCTTTGGGGGTCTGGGGGGCCTTTAGAGGCCCGGGGGGCCCTCTGGGGTTGGGGTAGGGGACATTACAACATTGTTCAAATGAAACTTGTGTATTATAATGACCACAGAGTTTCACCTTAAATCATCTTCTAAATCATCTTCTAAAATCATCTTCTAAAATGTCTCAAACTGTTTCGCCCAAATCATCTTCTAAAATGTCTCAAACTGTTACACCTAAATCATCTTCTAAAATGTCTCAAACGGTTTCGCCCAAATAATCCCTAAATGTAATTTCTGCGTGTTCCTTTTGTTTTGTCATCCCTGCGCTGTCACATTTGAAATTCCCAGGAAAAAATTCCCGTGTTAATCTCTTCATCTCTAAGGTGTTCTTGGTTACTCTATTAAGGCTTCGATAGAATATTAATTTATCGCTAAGCCTAAAGACCTGAGAAGCCATATTTAAAAATATAATTTCTATCTCTTTAGAGTCCCGTATAATTCCTAGGAAACAATTGATGTCATTTATCCCTCAGACCTAAAGATCAAAGAAGTCATAATGTTTCTTAATTCCCCATTCGTGGATCAATAATTTCCCGTCAGATTATTTAATCAATTTCTCAGAAATCCAGTTCCCCTCTTGTTTATCAATACATTTTCCCGTCAATGCGCATGTGCAAACT
This sequence comes from Artemia sp. Kazakhstan ARC1039, assembly GCA_029168905.1. Classification (NCBI taxonomy): domain Eukaryota; kingdom Metazoa; phylum Arthropoda; class Branchiopoda; order Anostraca; family Artemiidae; genus Artemia; species Artemia sp. Kazakhstan ARC1039. The sequence continues at coordinate 16,937 of JAQQPU010003777.1, read as the reverse complement.
TCGTCCCGGAGTCATTACAACTAGAAACAACAAATAAATCGACCTTGAAAAAGGGTTTATTGACCCCATTAGACTCGATCAATAAAACCTTGAATAAATTATGTTAGCCCAGCGTTAGACTCAATTATAGATGGCAGCACGGTGTAATCGTGGGAGTCATTATAGCTTCACTACTATTATAATTACCCCCGTCTCGCTGAAAAGTCCAATTCTACTCGAAAAAAAACAACTAACTATGCATTTAAACAAATTTCGATGCCTTTTGCAAAGTTTTTTTGTAAACACCCCATCCCCCAAGGAAATCATACCCCCTTTCCCGAAAAAATCCTAGATTTGGCCCTATTAAAATTAAACTGTTCAAAACACATACTGTTAACAATGAAACATAATTTAAAATTTGTAAAACGAAAGAAAAGTGAGGCAAAACACCTTTTAAAAAAATATTTATTAGTCCATTTATTTATTGGACGTCATTTTTCTTTGTTGCGTTGCTGTTATAAAAAATAAACACCAGACTAATTTTTAACATAATTATAAAATAAAACTATAATGATTGAAAACTAGAATTTCAATAACAACCCAAATCATGTATAAGAAAATATACATGTTTAAAAAAAGATTTATATCTTTTAGGGGAGTGGGGGTTAGTTTAGGTTATGTTAGGTTAGGTAGAGTCAGGGTCGCTGTCCAAAGCAATGGTGCCTAAAATACATTTTGAAAGTGAATAGTTTAACTTGTGAAGAAGTTCGTGATGTTCTTTCAAATGAAGTTTCGCAATGACAAATCTATTGGGCTCTTTTATACATTTTAAAGGAATATGTTTCAAATGGAGAAAGCATTTATGGAGCTTCAGTATATATCAGCCTGATGAAACTAGGTTAATCAATCTATACCTAATTGTTACAATGATAAATGAGGAGGGCGGATTCCTAGTACTTATATCTAGAAATTTCTGTTTAATTTGAGTTTGAGTTGAATGTCAGTTTTGTTTTTGTATAGGTCTATTATAAGTTTATTATTGTTTTCGTTCTTTATTCAGAACGAAAATCAATAAGGATTAGGATAAGGTCATATCTTTGTATGGTATACCATGCAGACAAATACATTAAAGTGATTATTGCTATGTACGAGATTAGCACTGCTTCGGCTAAGGTAGGAAATGAGGTTAGCAGCAGGTTTTGTATTAAATCAGGAGTTAAGCAGGGTTGTGTTCAATCCCCCTTAATATTTGTCATTTTGACGGGCTTTGTCTTAAGGAGCACAGGAAAGGCAATGGGAGACCACGGAATCAAATGGAAGGGAAAACTCTCCTGGACTTTGATGATGCTGATGATTTAAGCGTCCTAGATGAAAGTGCGAGCAAAATGAATGAACTTTTAGAGGTTTTGCGAGTTCAAGGTGCTTGAATAGGTTTGAAATTCAATGTTAAGAAAACTAAGTCACAAAGGCTAGGAATAAGTGAAGATGAAGAGGTTACGTAGGGTAACGGGTAGATTGATCAGGTGGGCAGCTTCACTTACCTTGGTAGCATTATTAGTAAAGACGGTAGGAGCATATGGCTCTGAAACATGGCTGCTCCGAAAAGCGGATGAAAATTTAATAAATTTTTTCCAGAGAAATTGCCTACGGATTGTTCTGGGTACCCGGCTGACTGACCGTATTTCAAACAGTGGGCTGTACGAAAAATATGGTTCAATCCCGCTTTCTAGGGCTTTAATAAAAGAAAGATTGAGGTAGCTAGGACACGTTGCAGTCTACGGATGAAGGATGACAGGTTTTCGAAGACTGTCCTTTTTGGTCAACCGTTTAGAGCTAAACGGAAAATAGGTCGACCTTGTCTGGGGTGGGGGGACGTCATAAAAAAAGATTTAAAGGAAATGGGAATTTCCTGGGAGGGTGTAAAATGGGAGGCATTGAGTAGATTAGGATGGAGGAGGACTGTGCGCAAATAAAACATAAAATCGCGAAAAAATTTTTTGTGCGTACATGTGTTGGCCTCAGGTGGCTTGGTGCTGCGGTGAGTTTTTAGTAGTAGTAGTAGTAGTAGTAGTAGTAGTAGTAGTAGTAGTAGTATTAAGTCTAATATCTGTTTCTTTTAACTTTCTGTTCATGGTTTATCATTATTTCTGGTAGTATTATGTTTGTTTGTTGGTTTTTATTAGTTGTTTTTTTTTAATTTAATCTCTTTTCGATTTTAATTAGTTTCTGCAAAAATGAAAAATATAAAAGAAAGAAGAAGAAGAACTAAAAGAATGTCTTGAAGATAATGATTGAGCAATTTATGATTTTATTCGAAGGCCTTAATTGAATGAGCAACTAATACTTTTCAAAAAAGGATCAAATTAAAAAAAAACTGAATCTATGCAATAAGTACACTCCTGAATGTATACTTTTTTTAGTTGCCTTGTGGACTATTAGGCAAGGGCAAGGGAAAGATTATAACAGATTTTAAGGGCTTTGCGGGAAGGGGTTGACGTCCCAAAAGCCATAGTTACTGGACTTTTCAACTATGCTGACCAAAATATCTCTCTCAAAATTTTGATGGGATATGTTTAGGTAATTGATGGGTGTGGGAGGAGGGCTGGTTGCCCTCCAATCACTTTTAACTCTTAAAAGGTCCCTAGAACTTTTAATTTCCAATCCAACCAATTTCAACTTTCAAAGAGATTGCTGATACACCCTTTTGACAATCTCTATGCACAAATGATTTAGTTCAACTTTCCGCTAAAACTATCCTTGAATTTTCCCTTCAATATCCAAATCTTGGTAATACTCGCTATAAAAAAAAAGTGGTAGTTGTATGGGTATTACGGGTAGTATCAATAATAGTGACGTACAAATATTGCCTTTTGTCAATTGATCTTCCACTTTAAGCATTCCTTGGAAGTTCCATGTTAATACGCTTATCCATGCCGGAGACATTCCCCCTATTTATTCTCTCAAATTTTCACCTTCATACCCTTAGTCTTAATAGTACCATAGCAGTACGCTAGCAGAAGTAGTGGGAGCGGTAGTAAAAGTAGTAGTATGCACAAGTTGCTTTTTGGCCAGTTGAACATCCCCTCATTATGCCTTGGAAGTTTCAGCTTGATATGGCAAGCGGTTCCAAAGATAGCTGATACGTCCTTTTGAAAATCTGTATTTACATAGTACTTTGTGATTTAGTTCAACTTTCTCCTCAACATTTCTTCAAATTTTCACTTCTATACCCTCAACCTTGGTAGTACTAGCTACAGAAGCAGTTATTGTTGTGGTAGTACTTTTAGTAGTAGCATCTCCAGCGCGGCCCTCCAAAGGTAAAAGCGCGTATATACACGAAAAGTCCACTTTCCGAGTTCAGCTCGACGAACTAAATGGTGTATGCAAGAATGCCTTAACACGATCCCCTGCAAAGTTTTCCCTGCCAAAAACACGTATCTGCAGCATTTTGTTCCGTCTTCCTAAGGTAAAAACACGTATCTGCCATATACGCTTTTTTAACGGTAGACTCTAGCGCGCAGCGTCACGGCTCGGCCTATACGGGATTTTACCTTTGACAGCCATACACGTTTTTGTATATACGCGTGAGTAAACCACGATTTTTCATAACTTTCAGCAAGTTTAGGTAACTTAGGAGCGACATAAATGTAAATAAAAGATGTCTTGGCCAGAGTCTAGGGGTCTGAAAAGTTTAAAATTAGCCTTGGAGATAAGGAAAAAGCAACAGTGAGTACAACTTTGAAGTATTTATTCATAATAAGTACTCAACTATGAAGATCAGACAGAATGTCAAAGCTATAGCCTCATACGTTTCAAGAAAAGAATACTTAATTATCACTAGTGGAGGGGATAGTGACACTGCCTATGGCAACGACAGCAGTAGCACTAGTGAGAGTGAGGATACGTCTAGGCCAACGATATATAGTAAGTTCGAACCAATGTATGTTGTAAGCCAGGTCAAATATGCCTAAATGATACAGATTTTCATCATGTTTTAGTGTTGTGTCTGATTTAATCTCAAAGCCACTAGAGACACACCAAATATTGTGTGATAACATAGATCCTTTCCTTGGCGATTTGGACATTTCCATGTGCCCAGACGAAATTGAAGCTGAATTGGTTGCTACAAGTATTGCTATCTTTGAGGAGCACCAAATAGTTCCCGATCAGATGACACATCTGATCGGGACGTAGGTTGCTGCATCGAAGACGTTGAACCAATAGTGCAGCTGCCCCCCGCAGAACATGAAAGTCAAGAAAGACAAGGTGTTGAACCATTAGTGGAGCTCCTCCCCCCCGCAGAACATTAAAATCCAGCAAGACAAGTAGTTGAACCATTAGTGGAACTGCACTGTTGGTTCCACTATTGAGTCCAAGCTTCAAAAGAGAGACGTTATGGACTTCGATGACCTGTGTGACCTGATTGAAAAAAGCAGGAGGCATGTCAAAGCTGTGAGGATGTGCTTAGACGATTTTTCGCCAGATAGCGAAGAAGAGTTGATAGATTTTACTCTGAAAAAGCATGTCAAAGTGATCGAAGAGGGTAAGCATCCTCTTGCTGAAAAGTTAAACGGAGTGAGAGGGGTGAAACCTGGGAAAAAAGATGCAATTTTGACAAAGCTTGTGCCTTTCATGCCAGAGAACCGCTGATTTTTTTGGAAAGACATGCCATCTGGCACCCATTCTGTTGACCTACTGTAGATTGTTGGTTACTGACTGATTTTTTGTATTCTGAAGATGATTTTCCTCTTACTTTCTGATTAAATAACTGAATGTTTAAATTTTGTTCAAAAGGTAAAAACGCGTATCCACGGATATACGTGTTTTTACCTGAGACGGGTTCATACGAGAACAAGGAAAACGCCAGTGGTAAAAACGCTTACATGACATAGCAGTGTTAGCGAAGTCTGGCATTTATTTTAGTAACATAATCGGAAAGAACACTGTCTAAAACCCGTCCTAACAACTTTTTACTTAAATCCTGTGTCTAGTTTTGCGCAACAGGTGGGGAAAGTATCGCAAAACTTGAGAAACTTTGAAGACGTTTTTCTCGGTATAGTGTATATACGCGCTTTTAACTTTGGAGGGCCGATAGGTTGTAGTATCGCACAAATATAGCCTTTTTAGTCATTTGGTCATCCTCCTTACCATTAATCCTCAGAGTTAAAAAAATAAAAAAAAAACAGTCATTCTTGAGTTACACCCTTTTGGTAACTCATACGTACATAAAATGTTTTGATTTAGTTCCCCTCAAAGTCTTCCCTCAATATTCCCTCAAATTTTCACCTTAATACCTTTAGCGTTAACAGTACTAAAATCATATTAGTAGTGGTTTTAATAGAAGCACTAGTAGAGTTGAATTAGTAGCAGTAGTAGCAGCAGTATTAATAGTAGTAGTAGTAGCATAGGTTGCATTTGGGTAAGTTGAAAACCCCCTCATAATACCTTGGAAGTTTCAGCTTGATAGGGTAAGCCGTTCCAAAGATATTGCTGATACGTCTTTTTGATAATTCTTGAGCACAAAGTGTGTTTCGATTTAGTTCAACTTTCCCTGAATATTTCCTAAAAATTTTCACTTCAATATCCTCAGCGTTAACAATGCTTACTACGGACGCAGTAGCTGTAGAACAGAACAGAAGCTGTAGTGGTAGTAGTAGGAGTTGTAGTAGTTGTAGTATTAGCGTACAAATATTGCCCCTTTGGTTAATTGATCATCCCTCTTATTATTGCTTGAAGGTTCCAAATGAATACACTCAGTTATTCCTGAGTTATGTCCTTTTGACAAACTGTATGAGCGTTACGTACTTTGATTTAGTTCTACACTCTCCCCACCATTTTTTGAAAGGTTTACCTGAATGATCTTCATCTTTTTGAACACTAAAGGTTAAATATGAACACTAAAGATATACACTAAAGGCCCAGCTTTTTCAATAACAAATATTATGTATAAACAGTGGCTGGATTACATAACTTACAGCCCTTGCCCCGAAGGCTAGGGAGTTGACATCTCCAGAGATATTACTACTGGATCTTTTAACTATGTTGAAATGCATGGCTATCTCAAAATTTGATTGAATATGTTTGGGGAATTGATGGGCGGGTAAGGGTGGCTAGTTCCCCTCCAATCACTTTTCACTCTTAAAAAAGGAATAAAACTTTCAATTTCCAATTAATTGAGCTTCTTCCAAAGTCGCTACGACAACTCCTTCTGTACGAAGTGCCTTGGTGAAAAAAATACACTGTGCCCGCATTGCTCCTTACTTAGGCGTAGCTATTGCGCTACCTATGATGGTATACCAGATAATTACATTAAAGTGATTAGTGTTATGTACGAGAACAATATTGCTGTGATTAGGAAGGAAATGAGGTTAGTAGCTGGTCTTGTATTGAACAAAGAGTTCAGCACGGTCTCTTCTATTCTCATTTATATGGTTAAATTTGGTTTCTAAGGAGTGCAGCAAACAGTGTTTCCATTTTCAGTGATTTATCCCTTCGGGTTGTATTTTTAGGCACTGTATGGGACTTTGTTTTTTAAAAGTTACACGAGATTTTCCAAGGATAAATGACATATCTAGAGACTTTTCGTATTCGGAGCTGAGATATTCGAGATTTTTTAGACTCAAATAAAGAATTTCATTTTGAACGCTATATGCATCATCTTGAAGCATATAGCATTCAAAATGAAGTAGGTTTAGAAGATCTCTGTAAGACTGCCTACTCTCATTTCTACACGAGTGCTAGGCGACGAAGAGCTCTGAAGGAATTCCATGCATTTTGCGACCTCAAATGACATAAGATACTCTGACCAGGGCAAACAAGTTGGCTCTAACCGGAATGTTGCCTGAAAATACTGCTTGAACAATGGGCGGGCTTGAAGCAGTATTTAACGAGTTTTTGAAAATCAAACTCATGGTCATAATAAGGTCGTAGAAACGCTTCAGAACAACCTTATGCAGCTTGAGTTTGTCTCATAGGCACGAGGGCTTTTTTACAGCTTGAATTGTTTGTTCCAGACCGAGGATGCCTTGCTATGTCGAACAGCACAAGAAGCAGGAGAGCTAATAAGAACCTTTACTAGTTATTCCATGAGCTCGTCCTACATAAGGACCGTTTCAAGCATACTGAGAATCAGTTAAAAAAGAAATGTGAATGTTTACCATTCGAGAAAGTCTACTTGGGCACAGAAATATGTGACAGCACTGCTTTGCTCGCGAATGATCCATTGGTCAAGCCAACAGATTTGAATTTGGTTTCAGAAGCTCCTCGAGACTATTATACTGAATTAATTAGCCAATTGATAGCATGATTCAACTTTCCAGATGTTATTCTTGAATTTGCCTAAGTGTTGGTGCCAATGTTTGCCAGAGGGCAAGGTTTTATAGCTTCATCAACCTATCTGGACAAATTTAGCACGCCCGAATGGGATAAAGCAAGGATTGATGCACACTGGAGACGCTAAGCCATAATCGATGTCTCAGAAAATCAAGATTCCGAAAGCGCGTCAGCTAAAGTTTTCTGGAAAAACACACTGAACCTGAAGAATGGTTCTGGATTTGTTCGTTTTTTCCCATCACAATGCAGGTCCAATGGCTATTGACTCTTTCCTTTAGCGATTATTTGGCCAAGAAACTACTCAGTGAGTTGAAAATCATAAAACTAAAGATGACAACTATCTGGGGTAGCCAACAACTGTTGGTTTGTTACAGTGCAAATACATTATGAAGAGAGCCATCAGGACTGCCATATCAATGAATTTTAATCCTTAAATGCAAAAACAAATCAAAAATGTAAAGCCAAATGCTACCTCAGCAGCTTTACTGGTGGCTCAGTCCTAGTGGTTTTTTTTGTAAATAGTTGATTTGTTGACAAGGAAAACAAGACATTAATCGACACTCCCTCTCAGTTGCAATTATGACGTGCCGACTTCTGCTTAATGTATTTTTTCTTGTTACTCAATTATTTTACTTTTTCGGGACGTCACTTGTCTTCGGCGCAAGCAAAGGCCATGCCTTGCTCTGTTGTTTCTCTCTTAAAATGGTCAGTTACTTGTGGCTTAGGAGCAGTCATTACTGCGACAATGGGTTAGTGAAATCTAATTCAAGTGGGTATCGTCAAGAGAGAACGCTTCGTGTGAGCGAAGAAGTCTAGAACTGAGAACTAGTGCACTGTACCTTCATTTGATATTTTATATGCAAAACGGAATGCAAAAATTATGATTCTTTCACAATTGAGACAGGTATTCCGTTGCGTTTCCATGGAAAGGTGGAAAATGAAGTCGAATATGTCTCTTTTTCTACCACAATCAATTTTAATAAGAAACGCTAAAAAAAGACAGAGTTTAAGCCCTCTCTGAATGGCTGCTTTACTTGGGGAATGAAGAAGTAAAGGTGTAATTCAACAACGCGGGAAACCATACAAACTAGCGAATGAATTCGAGCTACAAGAAAAAATCTACCAATACATAAGAAGCAGCGCCTTTCAGCTGGATCGAGGCTTTGAATATCAGCTGAACACATTTGTTTTACATGATTATATGAACTGCATGCTTTTCAAATTGAAAATGTTATTCAATCTGCATTATAAAGCCCACGATTATCTCCGTTCAAAAAAAACGCACGGGTTTGTGTAATTGTACCTTTAAAATTCACAGCAGGGGAGAACTTTTGAGTGATGTTTACCGAGCAAAAAGACATTATAAGGGATTTTCTGACTAACAGATGGGATTTCGAAAAAAAATAAAGTGGAGAGACTGGTAGCAAAGTCAATAGTAGAGTCGGAATCAACTTGGAAAGTAAAACTCTCTTAGGCTTATTATTCAATACGCTGACTAGTACGTATCAATACATAGCATATATAGCTATATCCGTAAACTGGCATAGCCTGCTCTGAAGCTCGAAATAGTTTTATAGAGGTGAAATTTCAAAAGTTGCTGAGGATCTCCGAAAGGTTTTGCAGGATAAAATGACTTTTAGGTTTGTTAGTCTTGGTTAGGTAACGGCCGTCATGATTGCCAGTTATCGCGTTTCAAGAAAATGTATTTTTTTTTCGTGACGACCTCTCCAAGTTGAGGGTAAAATAGTAACAGAGATCGATTTGACCTCGCTGACTGCGGAATCTGTTTAAGTAGATTCAAGTCCCGTGACAGTCCTTGCGATTCAGTAACAAAAAAATCCAGCCAGTTTGTGGGGATGTCACGGTGAAGTTGTAGTATTCAATGCCAGGCATGCTTCACCAGCTGCTGAATCTATCAAGGCTCTGCAGATTTTCAATAATGGGTCTATAGCTCCCAAAAACACTGATCCACTTTCACTCCTGTGATATGGGGACTCAGAAATACCTGTATGAGGTTACCATGAAATTAATTTTTGTGCCCGCCACCAGTATCCCTTCTCAGAGTGTTAAACAAGCCTGGTCAGTTAATCACTGAAGCATGGAACCTAATCTTAGGAAAACATTGACATGTTACTGTTTTTGAATAGCCAGTATTTCATCTTTCTTTTTCCTTAGCTCGTGTAATTTAATATCTCAGTTTTCGTGATATTCATTTATGTAATCAAAGTTTTTTTTTGTTTTTTTTTTTCATAGTATTCAACGTTTGAAAAAAATACAAAACACTCTTTGATAACAATTTTTGTTATTGAACTTTTGCAAAGCAAAGAGTGAATCTGGGCAAAAGCCTGATTCAAAACATCGATATAAAAAGTATAAAATGTTTTTTAATCAAATTATCACCCAATACTATTGCTTTAAACTCGTAATATCTGACAGATATTCTTCTCGATAAATAGCTTTAAAACACATTTTGGGACATAACTATACCTTATAAAATGTTTTTCACTTCACGTTTTTTTAAATTCTGCAGAAAAATAGACTATATGATTTACCCCGTTTGAAACATGAGATCAGGGTTTTGCAAAGATTGAGGGACTCACAATTTTGGGGCCCCCTTTTAAGCCACCAAGAAAACCGTCATTTTGAAAATCGTTGACACTTGAATTCCATTAATATATAAAGAATTTTTCAGAGATTTTTCATGATTTTCACCATTAAGGTTCCAAAACCACTAATTACAATTATGGTTCCAGTCTTTTTTTTAGCCAAAAGTCTAGCTAAAATTCACATTTGAAAAAAATTATCGCAGAACATTTCAAAATTCATTGTTTAAGGCAGAAAATATTAACAAGATTGGTGCGAAGTTTTAAAAAATTCATTAAAATTGGCTATTGCACAATCCCAACTCCAACAAGTTCTTGATCAAGCAGTTCGTAATAGCTGCAATTAATGAGCAACTCACATCAATTAACAGTTAAAACATTAAAAGAATGGACTTTTTTGATAATTCCAGATATACAAATTCCCTAAGTTTAATGTGACACATCAAAAGCTACGAGCCTAAAATTTGTTTCCTACTACTACTAACAGCTCACCGCAGTACCAAGCCGCGTGAGGCCAACACAGCTACGCACGCTCCTCCTCCATCCCCCTCTATTCAAAGCCTTCCTTTTTACACCCTCCCAAGAAATTCCCATTTCCTTTATATCTTTCTTTATGACATCCTCCCACCCCAGACGAGGACGACCTGCTTTCCATTTAGCCCTAGACAGTTGGTCGAAAAGAACAATCTTCGGCAATCTCTCATCCTTCATCCAAACAACGTGCCCTAGCCATCTCAACTTTGCTTTTATTATAGCACTGTTGGGACAGGCTCTTTCTGAAGTGCTAATGTCTCAAACTAAATGTATTATATTCTTTTTAAGTGACCAAAAATATTATGCTACGTGAAAGTGGTGTTTTCTACCATTTTGTGAGATTAAAACTACAATTTAGACCAAAAGAGTATGACATGGCTGGACAAGGGGTTGCGTAGTAGTTGACACTCTCACAACAAGATTCGTAATTAAATTCACTTGTTTGAAAATTAAAACTAAATTAAATTAAATTCAAATTAAATTAATCTGTTAATTTAATAGGTAAAAATATTTACCTGGTTAGTCACATCACATTTAAAAATGCTTTTGAAATTTCTGTTACGTCTAAAAGTATAAAATAGACTGCATGATCATGAAAATCCGTAGCATTAAATACGGAACGAAGCAAAAAATTGAAGACAACTTAAACACAAAATAGGTTAGAATTGAATGGAAATAAGTAATTGAAAACTATTGTTTTCATTGAACTGAATGGAAGTAACATTGAACTGAGTAATTGAACTGAATGGAAAAATTGAAAAAAAGTATGCTTTTAGGACAAAAAAAGTAATACTGTCAGTAGTATGCTTCGTCTGGATTTGCGTACAGCACTAGGAATTACCATGCTATTTGCGTACAGCACTAGGACCATGCTGTTTGCGTACAGAACTAGGACCATTCATATAGCAATATCCATGTTATTTGCGGGGACATATAGGAATTTCTACATTATTCTATAGAAGCTCTACACCTTTTCAAAGAGATTCAGAGCTACAAATTCAGGTTTCTGGGCCAACCAGACAAGTTTCTTGGCCAACCATACAGGTTTCTGGGCTAATAGGTGTATGGAAATACTGTGGGTACATATGGAATCCGGTTAATAGCCTGTAGCTTAAAGGTGTCTGAGATCTCGCCCCAGTATCGCATACACTATTAGAGATATCAAAATGATATCTCATTTGCATTAAGCTAACTCAATTTGCGAAAAGAAATTCCATTTACACAACTCTGCTCTGATTGAATTGTCGCCAGCAATGGGTCGAAAATGACACGTAATCACTGCTAAGCCTTTTGTTATTGCCAGAGGATTACCCAATTCACTTCTTAGTGTTAACTGACAGAGTTCCAAATACGAACATTTTAAAAGCAGACAGGTTTTTTTTTTGTTATTAAAAAATTGGACACTATAATCAGAATTATTTGATGGACATTTAAAAACGGGGTAATGAGATTTGGAAATTGGAGTGTAGGATTTGTCAATTTCGGAGGGAAAACCCAAAATACTCAGAATCGAAAATAAATGGGATCTTCCTCAAGGGGAAGACTCAGAGGCCCTTCGTTCCCCCATTTCTGAGGGCAGGGGAGGGGGGGGGGGTGTTTGAGGGACTCTGCTGTTTTATTCCATGTAATTTTTTCTTTACTTGATGATCATTCAAAAAGCGAGGATTTCTGTTAAATAAATAATTCTTATCCCTTTTAAAATAGCTTTACGGGGTTTGAGGGACTTTGTTGTTTTATTCCATGTGATTTTTTCTTTACTTGATGGTCATTCAAAAAGCGAGGATTTCTGTCAAATAAATAATTCTTATACCTTTTAAAATAGCCTTACAGGGTTTGAGGGACTCTGTTGTTTTATTCCGTGTTAATTTTTCTTTACTTGGTGTTCATTCAAAAAGCGAGGATTTCTATTAAATAAATAATTCTTATACCTTTTAAAATAGCTTTACGGGGTTTGAGGGACTCAGTTGTTTTATTCCATGTGTTTTTTTCTTTACTTGATGGTCATTCAAAAAGCGAGAACTTCTGTTAAATAAATAATTCTTATACCTTTTAAAATAGCTTTACGGGGTTTGAGGGACTCAGTTGTTTTATTCCGTGTGATTTTTTCTTTACATGGTGTTCATTCAAAAAGCAAGGATTTCTGTTAAATAAATAATTCTTATATTTTTTTCGTTCAATTGAAAGCGAGGATTTCTGTTAAATAAATATTTCTACCTTTTAAAATAGCTTTACGGGGTTTGAGGGACTCTGTTTTTTTATTCCGTGTGATTTTTTTCTTTACTTGGTGTTCATTCAAAAAGCGAGGATTTCTGTTAAATAAATAATTCTTATCCCTTTTAAAATAGCTTTACGGGGTTTGAGGGACTCTGTTGTTTTATTCCGTGTGATTTTTTCTTTACTTGGTGTTCATTCAAAAAGCGAGGATTTCTGTTAAATAAATAATTCTTATACTTTTTAAAATAGCTTTACGGGGTTTGAGGGACTCTGTTGTTTTATTCCATGTGATTTTTTCTTTACTTGATGGTCATTCAAAAAGCGAGGATTTCTGTTAAATAAATAATTCTTATACCTTTTAAAATAGCTTTACGGGGTTTGAGGGACTCTGTTGTTTTATTCCGTTTGATTTTTTCTTTACTTGGTGTTCATTCAAAAAGCGAGGATTTCTTTTAAATAAATAATTCTTATACCTTTTAAAATAGCTTTACGGGGTTTGAGAGACTCTGTTGTTTTATTCCATGTGATTTTTTCTTTACTTAGTGTTCATTCAAAAAGCGAGGATTTCTGTTAAATAAATAATTCTTATACCTTTTAAAATAGCTTTACGGGGTTTGAGGGACTCAGTTGTTTTATTCCATGTGATTTTTTCTTTACTTGATGGTCATTCAAAAAGCGAGGATTTCTGTTAAATAAATTATTCCTATACCTTTTAAAATAGTTTTACGGGGTTTGAAGGACTCTGTTGTTTTATTCCGTGTGATTTTTTCTTTACTTGGTGTTCATTCAAAAAGCGAGGATTTCTGTTAAATAAATAATTCTAATATTTTTTCAGTTCAATTGAAAGCGAGGATTTCTGTTAAATAAATAATTCTTATACCTTTTAAAATAGCTTTACGGAATTTAATGGACTCTGTAATTTTATTCCATATGATTTTTTCTTTACTTGATGGTCATTCAAAAAGCGAGGATTTCTGTCAAATAAATAATTCTTATACCTTTAAAAATAGCTTTACGGGGTTTGAGGGACTCTGTTGTTTTATTCCGTGTGATTTTTTCTTTACTTGATGGTCATTCAAAAAGTGAGGATTTCTGTTAAATAAATAATTCTTATATTTTTTCCGTTCAATTATTTTCAGTGTAAGCCAATATAATGCTAGGGGGAGTAAAAACGGTAGTTATTTAGTACCCGGTAAACAGGTGACTTGATATGCTTCATTAGAAGTAGGTTATTGCTAATGATACCTCCTCGACAGATATTTTTATGGCTCTAACAATTGTACTCTATGCTTGCCCAGAGACACAATGTGGCTTTCCCGTTATTGCTCTATGGCCAGTTATTGACACTACTTAGTTTATTGCATGTATTAAATCAGTATTTTTTACACAGTGGAACGATAAACACGTAACTAATATCTCTAAAAAAGTGAAGATGAAGCATTCTAAGAAAGTGTGTTCACATGATAGTGTTATTGTAGCATTGAATGCTGACAAGGAGAAGTATTTAAACTATGAAACAAGTACAAGTGGTAGCACTATCGGAAACGTATGCGTGCATTGTCATGACAGTAAGGAATTGAATTTCTTTGGAGTACCAAAAAAATTCAACTCTTATGATGGTGGATTTGCGAGATTGAGATCTACGGAGATGATTGCACTCAAAGAGAATGCCAACATAAAAATAGTAGTTGATAAAGAGGGGTATCTTCTTGCTAGTGCTTGTGGTAACATGTTACCCAGTGTTAAACCATATCGTCAGCTTTCGGGTATTAGCATTCAAATGAAAGCAAAGACGAAAAGAAAGGCCTACTCTTCTACTAATATCATAAACCATATCCTGTCTACATGCCAGAACTGTTACCTGTGTAAAAATAGTGTGATAATAGACAGTGAAATTGCTAGAAAAATAAAAAAGGCATTGGCAGAAAATATCACTAAGGAATATAAAGATGAATCGATGAAAAACAAAGTACCAGCAAACGTTACTGCTATTGATCAAACAGTCAATGAATCAAATAATACCAAAAACGAAAAGCATATTGACCCTGTCGATGACACACCTATAAAAATTGTGTATGAGTCAAAATGGAATAATGATTATTCTACTGATTACGAACTAAGAGAAGACAATAGCTATAGTATCAAGAGAGAACATGGTGAACCATTTTATGGAACAGATTCAAAATGTTCAAAGTTGTTCGTTGATATTAATAATGTATAATAATATATATTTTTTGTATTAATATTCTACATGACATTATTTCATTAAAAATATATTATGCCTTACATTGTTATGTATTCATTATTTTTAGAGTAAGCTAGCATATCAAACGTTTAAAATGTCTATTACAACATCGGAGATGTAAGAAAAGGAATTTACATACATCATATATCGGATAGATAGGTTAACATAGAGAAAATCTAAGTATAAGAATGAATAAATTCTCTATCAACATCTATTGACAGATACTTGGGATAGCATTGACAAAATCAAAGTATCGTAAGTAGCAAACTCTTTCTTGAATTCAACTCATGGGATTTCTCGAATTAAATATCAAAACAATAAAGAGTTTATTACTTACTTGCGATTTTATCATGATTTCTCGAATTAAATATCTGTATTGTGTCCAGGAAGCGAATTCAAGAAAGCGATTGTTACTTACAATTTCTTCACAATTTAATGAAAAGAATACAACTATTCTAAAGGATAAAGACGGGTTAAGCTTAAAGATATTTATTGCTTAAACATATTAACAGATTTTTTTTTTGAGAAAAAAAACACAACAACAAATGTTTACATAAAAATAGTACTTAGAGTTCACTCTTAAACATCCACAAACGATGGTCCCATGATATAGAATAGTTTTTACCATGTATTATGGATTTATCACGACCAGGTATGTACTTAGGTATCCGCTGTGCGAAGAACCTAACCTCGTCTTCAGGACAGTGATAACCCCCTTCAAATTTAGGACACTTAAACTCTTCTAGATTGAAAAGTGGAATCCTAGGATCACACTTTTGAATTAAAACTTTATCTGTAGGTACATTGCCCTTTACGTAGAGTGCTTCAACCCCGAAAAAGCTGCAAATTTCACTGACTTCCTCCTGAACATTTCTCAGTTCCTGACCAGCATTATTAAGTGGTGTAATCACTCTATCGTAGAGTCCCAGTCTGTTTATATGACGTAATGTAGTACTCCACAAGCTTTTATCATACTCAAACATGTTATAGTTCACTATCCAATGATAACAGTCAATTTCTTCGAGTTCCATAGACAATAACAAAAATGCACATTCAAATATAACACCACAAGATGATTTTTTCAAACTGATAAATTCTGTGTCATACAGTCCTATCATCTTGGAAGTTATTAATGTAGTTGTTAAGTAGAAAAATACTTCATCAAACTTTTATACCTTTGCTCAAGGTTGAATGGAGTTATGGCTAGGGGGATGAGTCCTAAAACCATCTGAATTCATTGTGGGGAGGAGTCATAAAACCCTTGGAAGTCATTGCGGGGAGGAGTCATTGAACTCTCGGTATCTATTGCATGTAAATGAAGTCTGGAAATTTCAATAACAGAACAATTCTTTTTTGTTCTCTTTATCACAAACAATTTTCACTTAGCTACAGGATGTAGAAATTTAATTCAAGAAATTATGAAAAAATTCTCAGTAAGTAACAATTTCTTTCTTGAAGTCAACTCTTGGATACACAATACTGAAATTTCATTCAAGAAATTATGAAAATATTTGTTAGTAAGTAACAAGCTCTTTATTGATTTCACCTATTGAACATACAGTACAGATACTTCATTCAAGAAACGTGATTAAACAC
>JAQQPU010003776.1:34152-52121 GCA_029168905.1 Artemia sp. Kazakhstan ARC1039 | reverse complement strand
TCACGGAAGATAAAAAGTTCTAGTTCAATTTAAAATTTTCTCAACGAAGTCAAGGAAAGTTCAAGTTCTCTTCTGAATTTTCTCAATGAACACACTTCAATTCTAATTTCTCCAGAGAAAATAAAAATCTTCCACTTCAGTTCCTTATTTCGCAAAGACATAAAGAAATTCAAAGTTCAATTCTAAATTTTTCGATGGAAGATAGAAAAAGTAATACCATACTTGTGAATATTTTCACGGAAGATAAAAAGTTCTAGTTCAATTTAAAATTTTCTCAACGAAGTCAAGGAAAGTTCAAGTTCTCTTCTGAATTTTACCAAAGAACACGCTTCAATTCTAATTTTTTCAGAGAAAACAAAAATCTTCCTCTTCAGTTCTTTATTTCACAAAGACATAAAGAAATTTAAAGTTCAATTCTAATTTTTCGGTGGGTGATAGAAAAATTAATGCCATACTTGTGATTATTTTCACGGAAGATAAAAAGTTCTACTTCAATTTTAAATTTCTCCGGAAGATAAAAAGTTCTAGTTCAACTTGCTATTATCTTTGTGAAAACACACAAACTCAGAAAAAATGTTCAATGTTCCTTTAGTACCTATGCAATTAGACTAAAAATGAAGATATTTATGCAGAGTTTCAACTCGCTATGGCTAAGTTTGCTAAAAACAAGCTATTTTCTTGCGAAAACACACAAAATCAGAAAAAATATTCAATGTTCCTTAAGCACCTACGCAATTAGGCTTAAATGAAGATATTTATGCAGAGTTTCAACTCGATATGGCTAACTTTGCTAAAAACAAGCTATTTTCTTGCGAAAACACACAAAATCAGAAAAAATATTGTTAGGTTAAGTTAGATTAGGTTAGGTTAGCCTACGTACGCGCGCATATAGGTTAAGTTAGGTTAGATTAAGTTAGATTAGGTTAAGTTAGGTTAGGTTAGATTAAGTTAGGTTAGGCTAGGTTAGCCTACATACGCGCGCGTATGTAGGCTAACCTAGCCTAACCTAACTTAATCTAAAATGAAGATATTTAGGCACTTATCAAACGCGCTGCTTTAGTTAAGTGTCACAGAACAACGATCCTCCATATTATTGAAAATTCGTAAAACAAAACCTTATCGAAGGAAAAGGCGTGCCACTTCCCTATTAACAGCAAGGGGGTTTCTGAAATTCCGTTATACGCTATTGCGCTCATTTTATTGTTTTACGGTAACTTTAAATCATAATCTTTCTTTTTAAATACACCAAGTCGATTAGATCTTATTTAAATTTATTCTGGTATTAATAACGAACAAGATAATAATGTAAGGAACAAAATAGCAGAGTAAGCGGTAGATGAGCACAAAATAAATTCATTAACCTCAACTTCGGTATGCTATTTTGTATAACGTTTTACCTCACTAGCGTCCTGCAACGATGTATTTTAGCTACTTAATATTCGGAGATTCTCAATTATAAAATCCAAACTTTAAAGTTCACTGAATAAAATATTAAGCATACTATTTAATGGATTATTAATTAGTTATCAGTATACTTGTCGGGGTCATTTCCTATTAAGAAGAATTTTCTTTTATGCTGTTGGCTGTTTCATGATTCACTTGACAAAATCAACTATTGAATGCAGCGACAAGGGCTATTAGGAAGCGATGCTTAGTGCACAAAAGCAGAGTGCCCAAATTTGCTCATCAGCTGGTATGCGCGTTCTTTAGGGGATTGGGATTCCTAGCGCAGCGAAGGCAGATTCGTAAGTGACATGCTTGGTTCCAAGAATGATTTTTAAGGACCATTTTGCACTTTTTGTAGTTCATCGTTAAGGCCATCGATGTTATGCATTTGTGGTCCCTAAACTGGACATGCGTGCATAGAAATAAAGAGATTCAGAATTCTTGTCAGCTGAATTCTGTGGGTCTTTCTTGTCAGCAAAGCAAGGAACTACCAAATTAGAGGAAAGTCGAACAAACCATTAATAGAAATTTTTTTTTTAACTTGTGTTTTAGCAAATAACGTCTACCGAAATAAGGTGAAATAATAAAAATTAGATAAAGCTGATAGTACACCACATAAGTTTAAAACCCAACCATGGAACGAGAAAGAAACGTAAAAAACTTAAATAAGTGTGCTTGACTGAAACAAGAAAAACAGGATATGGAACCCTGTTTTCTACCAGAAAGGACGAAGGTCATATAATAATATGCCGAAAAAATCACTTTCTCATATTAATTAAAAAACTCACTAAGAAAATTATGGAGCAATATCAAAAGCTAAAACAAGCAGAAATAAAGTCATATAAAAAAACAGACGAGCAGAAATTACTATGAATGAATAAATGAATTCGCTCCCTCAAATCCTTATAACGTTTACTTTTTATAAAAGTTTTTGAATTTATTTATGTTCACATTTCACTTGACACAGTTTTACGACAGTGTATTGTAAGAATATTTCCTAGTTGTTTCAGCTTTTCCGCTGAAATTTTGGATTGCAATTTAAATTGAAGCAAAATTTGATATTCATTCATAATGTGTGTTCAGACCCAGTATTGTGCAGTTATCCTTAAGTAATAATTTTCAAGCCAAGGGACAGAAAGTTTCCTGTATAGGGGTTTCGAGCAAGGCGGTTCTAATGGTGTACTTTTTGTTTTGATCTCTATTTTTTAAGGAGTTATGGGTTCTTTTATTTCTTAACATTGGACGTGATCGTCTCTTACTAGGTTGCTAGCTACCGCTGCAACCCGTATTTTCATTATAAATTTCAGGGTGGACAGGAAGGAGGGGGTAAATCCTATGGATTTAAAATCTCTAAAACTGTTTGTCTTCTCTGAAGGCTAAGATATTCTGATCTCCTGTTCCTAACCACCCACTCCGAGTTCTGTGCGGACCTTTGACCATAGATGTATCTTAATCCATCATTTTATTAAAAAGAAGTTTTCGTGCTCTATTTTGTTATAACTACTAGTGTGCTTAAATAAATCCATGTCTCAGTAATTGACTTTGTTGTCTTGATAAAATAAAAAATCAGAGGACCTCAATCAATACAATCACGTCTATTCTCAAAATAATTGTCTCGATGGTGGTTCTTTTGGTCCTGACTAAATACCCTGTAAATTTCAAGCCAATAGAAGAAAACAATAAATTTAGATTGATATAGTCAAATTTCCCTCCAAATGTTTGTTTTCATTGAGGTCTATACAAGTCCCTAGTCCCTAGCCCAGTCTATATAAGTCTGTATTTGCTTAGGAAATATTGGAGATAGTTTTCAAGCCAGAAACAGACGCAGTTTTTTGGCCCGTTATTGGGTGTCACGATTATTTCGGCTCCTTGTGTTTTTTTTGTGCAATAGGGACCCCTTGACACAGGGACTTGCGGACATCAAGCTGTTCGGGAAACCCCTTTTTCGTGCGGTTCGTTTGAACAAAAGTATTTGTCCCTCCTTTGGACAAAGCAAGTTTTTTTGTGGACTGAAGATCCCATGGCCCAAGGACTTTTAGATAATTTCTAATCAATAAAATAATGGTTTTATAAGCACACTTTAGCCCCCATCCTTCATTTTTTGCCTTGGCCCAAGGACTTATGGATGTAAGTTTCAATGTGTTCGGAAGGAAAACGGTTTTGGATCCTTTAAGGGCCAGCAAATATTTTGTTATCTGTGCATTAGGATTTGCTTGGCCCCAGGACTTGAGGATATGACTTTTTAGCAGATCAGGTAAAAATTCTTAAGTTAATAGTCTAAGCAATTGCAAATGTCGTTATCGATTAAAAAATATGCAGAATTAGTGAGCGTCTGATTCCACCACAGAAGTTTTGTCATTGTAGCCTATAGCCTACCTCTTAGTGCTATGAAGGTTACTTGCTGTAAATCCATTATTTTAATGAGCATAGTGATTCTAAGCGTGAAATATAAAAAAGATGGCGATAAGAGAAATCCAAGCCGTAGCTAATGGAGTTTTCCGAAAAACAGTTTAAAAATCGTGAGATGGCATACACACAACTTTTTTGCTCTGGGTTCAAACCCCGTACGCCCTCCCCCCCGGATACGGCATTGACCCTCCACACTAATGTCTTTTTCATAACAGGTCATTCTAAAAAAATATATATGGAATAATTTATTGCAAAAACAATAGAGCATCTAAAACTAAAATGATATCACAAATAGAAAAATCAACTTTCCTCTATATAAACATAAATAACAACTTTCAATTAAAAAAAGAATACAAAAAAAAAAACAAATCTATGTTATTCACCGCTAACCCTGGATCAAATTATAATTTTATGCTTAATGCTACTTCCACTTAGTTTTATTACTTTCAGTTTGTTGTAACACCTTTACTGGGTTGCAGCTACCGCTGCAACCACGACTGTTTATTGTAACATTAATTATTACTTCCAAACTGATTGAATTGATTATAAACGAGGGAAATGGGAAAACTGTATTATACTCTTCACCCAGAGGCAATTTTGTACTGAAGATTGCACAAAAGCTTATTAACCCAGCATTTGAATTTACATTTATCATATTTTAAAGAATGCAACATATTTTTTCAGGCCTTTTTTTAACAACCTACATGACGAGAATCAACTAAGATCTTTCAGAAACAAATAAAGAATGTATTATGACGCGAACCATTCCCTAATTAGGAAAGACTCTGTAAGATTTCTTGACTAAAACCAGGGGCGTAGCTTCAGAATTTTTATTGGGGAGGGGGGCAACTGCCCCCCCCCCCAACAACGCCTCTGCTAAAAACTGAATACAATAAAACAAAATTACCAGAGGGCTCTCCTTGAAGAATTTTGCTTATTCACCAAACTATCTCAAACGGATACCTTAATATAAACCGATGTGAGGATCAGGAGATTAGCCAGTCCTAACATAATAGCTTCCAAAAGTTTTCAGATCAAGAATCACTTTTCAAATGTTAAAAATGATCAGCAAACATACTTTTCTAACAGCCGGACATCCTGGAATCTCTTTAGACAACTGGATAAAGATAGTGATTATCATGTAATGATCGAGACAAGTTTTGAGCTTCTTTTAGAAACTTATTCGACATAAAGTCGAATCTTACAATTTTTGAGTTAATTAGTCAGGAAGATATTTTGGTGGTCCATACCCTTCCCCCGCACTCCGCAATATGGCAACCTGCGAAAAAATCATACGGAAATATATTTTTGACTGCACAAATGGTCTTTGATTCAACCAAAATTCACACTTGAGGATTTCCGAGCTTGCATAAAAACATTAGCGGGGGGTTTACAGTCCAATCAATGTCCTCAGGTTAAACTTCTTTTTTGTTTAGGGAGTAAGACTAAATAATATAAAAATTATACAACAATCCATTGGCGAACTAGGCCCTGCTAAATTTAATTCTTTTTTTATTCCTTCTTTTACGACGGACAAAAAGGTAAAAAACCCTTCAAATAAAAAAAAACAACTTAAAACAGCATTATCAACCCTTACTAATACGTCTGGAGATTAGAAAATATAAACAACATTAGAAGCTTAAAATACTGGGGGGGGGGGGGGGCGAAGAGTGTTATGTAAAAGAAAGACTGTCAATATCTGAGACTCGCGTCATTTTGCATCCCAACAATAGTTGCTGAAATCAGGTTTTACTTGGTCTTCACTCAAGGGCGTATCCAGGACTTCTGTTCGGGGAAGGGTACAAAAATGCACGAAAAATTCGTGTATTTACATTTTTGTTGCTTTTTTTACAAGTCAGAAAAAATTTCAGGGAGGGGGGGGGGGGGCAAAAACCGGGTACCTCTACGATACCCCCCCCCCCCCCAGCATACGGCCTTGCCTTCACCAATTGAAAACATAATGTTTAGGTGTGGATATGATCGTCACTCAAATTCATTCGAATCACAAAAATTGATAGTCTTGTCAAGAAGTACACGAACTTAAATAAAAATAATAGAAAACAAACTGTTAAGACTAGCAAGTACGACAGAACAAAATAAAGTTAAAGCACATGGATTCTGGGATTTTTTATTCAGATATTACGAAAAGCTGCAGAATTTGTTTTCACGTCGAATTTCAAGCATAAGTTACGATTTCACAGATTAAATGTTTTCTAGTCTATTAAAACCAGAATAAGAAACAAAATTTCCTTTGGAAAAAAAACTAATACTGAACCCATCAAGGATACAGCCAATGAAGTTGAGATTCATGACTGCCATCAAACTCAAATATAAAAAGCAAAAAAGATTACGGATACAGAAGCTTGGTAACAAAGAAGCGTGGTTGTTCCCAGGAGTCTGCCATATATGAATAGTTCCTTTTTTTCTAGTCACCGCGTGAATTTTGAATTATTAAATTTCATTGAGTTACTCAATGGAAAAATAAAATAACTTTATTTATAGTAAATATACGTTTCTAAGACCACACTGACTATACGTGACGGTTGATGTTTTTATATTCTTTTGTTCTTGTCAAACTTATTTAAAGTAACTTTGGGAAAGAAAACTGCTATTGAGACTAAAAGCATTGGTTGCACCTGACGCAACATATTAAAAAAATATGATCACAGAAAACAAAACCCAGAAAACAGAGAAAAAACATGCTATTCCGATCAGTCCTCTGTCACTAATCAATCAGGTAAAAATCGCTCTGACTATCACTTGAAAGCAAATACTAGCAGATAAAACTCTTCTATACTCTAAATTACATTAGTATGCAGACAGATCCTCGGCAAACTGCCCTGTCACATAACAAGAATTAATTAATTTCAACACATGATTCATTGTAGCGCGTGTATAGGTAAACACATCCTTCGTAGGTTGCAAGTACAATAGCGGTATTAGGGATTTGTCTTATTAAATGAGTTCCAAGACCTCTGTATAGACCTCGGTAGCCATCTTCCCGGTATACATTTATAAGACAGTTAATGAACCCACTATGGCGGCTTCCTTCTTCACGAAGACGGGTCCGGGCAACTTCTGTAAAAAGAGGTAATTTGATAAAACAATTGCAAATAATGTGAGAGGTGGGTTATTCATGTGGGAGTAGCTTTCTTAAGGGAAGGGATTTCTCAGTCCCCTAGGGGATGGACTTTAAGTAGGTGTGCTCATGCATGGGACAATGAAGGTAATATAAGAAGAGGGTAAATTAAAAATCGAAAAAAATCGTTTTGATAACCTTCAGTACACGCGATAACTACGAAAGTCTGAAACAGCCTTTTTTTTAAAAAAGCAAAAGTATTTCTAACAATTTTCTTTGGATGTCGTACAAAATAATATACCACAATATCTATTTCGCTGACAGGATGAACTCATCTTAACTATTTGGAGGTTCAGTTTCAGACAGCAAAACAGAAACTCCCACAATTCTAAAGGAGAAATCCTTAAATACCATAGACAAAGAGAAGAGGTTAGCGTTTCTAAAAAAAAAAGAAAAAATTGCTTTGATATTGTTTAGTTTCAGCGAACTTCATACTATATTAAATAAGCTTTGGTAAATGAACATCGAAATATACAAATATCACCATGAACTCGAAATATGTCCATACTTCTACGTTTTCTTCCTGATCCCAAAAGTTTAGATATTGCAGTATTTAGTCAAGAGGCAATATATATAATATATCTTGATTTTAACAATTTCCACTTGATTTTACGTTTTACAAAATTTCAAGAGGATTTTCTCTTTTACTTTTATTCTAAATTTTCCTCACATTTTTCATATATTCGGTATTTTCCAAGCGGTGGCTCTCCCCCGCCCCCTCCCCACTCCGGAAGATATTTTTTCCCTTTCCGAGATCTGTTGTGGCATTTTTTTTAAAAGAAAGTACGATTTTCATTGAAACCTTTCCTTTCGCTTAGTTATTGAGTACCCAGCTATATTGCTGACTTTCGGCTGAAACTGTACATGTTGATTCAAGTTTTTTTCTTGGTACTGTTTCCTTTTGCAACGTTTTCTTGTTGATTTGTCATTGCCAGTAATCGGCCTCTTCAGCCTTCATTTAAATCCTACAAGAATTTAACACGAATCTAAACTTGTGTTAACGAATAAGTAAATACACTAATTGCATGAATATACATAAAGAAAAGTGTAGGCCAGCATTGATTATGCGTGCTAAAAATAGAATAGCAAAAGATAGTTACACTATTTGACATTCTCTGAGATTCTCAATTGTTTTGCAACTATACCAACCGATTTGAAAATCGATGGTGCTATTTATAACATTCTAGCGTCAAAACTTGGAATACGAGCAGGAGAGAAAAAGTAATTCTTTTAATGAAAACCATTTTGAAATAAATAAACGACAGAAATTCAAAAAGAAGCATCCAGCAACAGAGAGTTAAGGGCTGTGTTGGTTGAACAGTTTGCACACATGGGCACCCATAAGCTGAATTTTAGGGGAAGGGGGGGGGACTTTCCTGTTCTAATCGATAATTCCAATGCTGTATAACAGAAATCTCAAAACAAAAATATAAAACTATAAGGTAGCGTCTTTCAGCCAGGGGGGAGGGCAGCCACCCCATGCCCCCCCCTTTATGGGCAGCCACCCATGCACCCCCCCCTTTTATGGGCACCCATGTGTGTGCACTACATTGTGAATTAAAAGTGTAATGAGCTCCGAGTACATATGGAAATTTACCATGAGGGTAGGCTACACATGAAGCAATAGTTTTAGAAGTTGCTCCAGCTCCCATATACTCCAGAAAGCGTACTAAAGACTTTTTTGGACACGATGATTGCTCTACATCCACCCACTCGTCTTCTTCGAATTGAGATACAGGAGAATCCATTTGGACCTTGTAGTTATCCAATCTCTTCTTTATCGATTCGTATATAACAAAATGAAGGGCTGTTTCGCATATTCCAAAATAGGATGCCGTGATTCCACGATAGAAACCAGGGATTCCCTAAAAGAAGAATTGCCGTTCTAAACTGATTTGGTTGCTCAACTTCAGCAGAAAAAACGCAAGTTGAGTTAAAGTTTGTAGGAAGCAAAAATTATTCATGGAAAGACAGTTAATTTTTTTTTTTTTAATACAAGAAATGTTTTCAATACACTAACACACAAAAATTCTTCTGTTAAATTTGAACTTAAAATACAATAGAAAAAAAACCATTGATTGATACAAAATTTACTTTTGTTGAGAAACTTTATATTAAGTTTCTGTAATCTGAAAAAAAGATCTCGGTAGCATGGTAATTCAATCCAAAAAAGCTAGCTTGGTGTTTCAACCAATCGCGATGGTGATTTTAGTCTAATCACAAGTACAATCATAAAAAAAAGACTGACCAAAACTATTTTCTGAACAGAAAGTAAGTGAGTTATCACTCGTTATTTTATGCAAATCATGAAACACTTAGGAAAAACCCAAATACAAAAATTATTTGCGGATTTCTTCTCCTTTTTAAAATTCTTGTGTTTATTAATATATTTTACCGTTGCAACACAGCATCAAAAATTTAAATTAAATTTATATTCCTACTGCTAAAACAGAATCCAGAGTAGGTTTCCGATAAATAGAATTTGCGTAAGTAGATGTTATCAGCGTCACCTTAAAATAGCCTGTCAAAACGAGGTTTCCGAATCTGTTCAAAATTCAAAGGTTAGATTTCATGTTATTTTTGCATCTCTCTGAAAAACTATCAGAGAAATAAAATGAAACAATATTTTGAAGACCTTTATAACAATAGCTTGCACTAAGCGTCGATAATAGTTTAATGTAAAATACTTATGAAAGGCGAAGGAAATCATGATTAGCCATGAAAGGCTTTTCTTATAGGTCTAAATACTGCTTAAATATCCTTAAGGCTAAATTCTTCTTTTTAAAATAAATCTCGTAAAAATTGCAATATAATTGAAATACGGGAACAAACACATAAGAAGGGTCTTTTGGATTTTTCTTCTAAAGTGCCATTCACACGGTGTGTTTAGCTAGAGATCGACTTCTAACTATCATCACTCTGGACCAATCAGGCTTAGTTATGAAAGAAGGGGCAAATTATGATTGGTAGGTTATCATTATGCCTAAACAAGGACGTCTAGATGTGAATTGGGCCTAAACAAGAAAAAAACGAAAGAGAGAATAGAGGGAGAGAAAGAAGAACAAAAAAAGGTTGGGTCTAATTTCGGGGAAAAGGTTTCAATACAAGCCTGCACTTCCCACAAAATATTGATCATTTACGAAAACAAACCAAGGGAAAAGGATTACCAATACTAGACTTGACTCAGAATGAAGTTAATTTCCTGCTAGTCTATCGCGGACATCTAGATCTCACACGCAAATGAACGCTAAAGTTCAGACAAATCTTATTATGAATGGGTCCGGCGCTAACAAAATCTTTGTGACTGATATCACTAGGCCCGCTTTTTAGCACTAAGATCTTACATCTTTCTGCAAAGATTATCGTTTTTTAACTCATCTTTGTTCTAAGATCTTACAGCTCACTGATGTTAGCAAAAAGTGGGAAGACCGCCACTGTTCTGCCATATAGAATAATGACGAGAGAACTTTGATGATATACTCATCATTGTTCTCAGTCCGCTGATCAGAGCAGAATGATGAAAGACGTTTGCACAAAAACGACCAAAGATGTAAGATCTTAGCACATTGATGAGTGAAGAACGGCCCTATTGTGAATAAGCCTTTATTCCCTCTATAAAATGTCTCAAGAACTAAAGTAATCCAGTTATAATCTTGGTATCTTTTACTTTGTATCTTTTAAATACAAAGTCCATCTTATTTAGACATTCAAACATAAACACAATGGTTCATAAGCGAAGGATTAAATTGTGCAAATACTTATGCGGTACTTGGTAAATAAAACATTAACCTAACTGACAAAGTTGGTATCTACTAACGAATTCAGTTCTCTTAAAATTATACTTAGACATCATAATCGAATGTCTGAAGGTCTCTGACAATTTTATAGTAGAGGTATAAAATTAAAACAATTATTATTTAGTTTTGCAACAAAATGCACAAATTATTTTTCATAAGATACGTATAGGGAGGAGAGTCAATGAAATGTTCGGGGGAACCCTGCACCCTATCTTTAAAGGCATTGTGGCCTAATTTAAGGCTTTTAACCTGATTAACCAAGGATCTCGAGTCAAAAATTTCAAGTTTTCATGGGAAGAGGGTCTCTCAGACACAACTTGCAAGGGGTTCTCTGGTTCCATTTTCGCAGTGGCAGTTCTAAGCCTGGGAAGGGTGGCAGATACACTCCCCCTCCAGTTTTCCTGACATCTGACATTAAATCCCTTTATTTTTTATTTTTTAAACTCCTTAATTGTACTTAATTAAAGTACTTAATTGGCTAAAAATTGTCGCGATTGTAGTTTTAGTATACCTTGCCCCCCCCCCACACACACAGTTTGGGAGGCCTAAGACCATTACTGCCTTTTCGTGTAGGTTCAGTCTAGAGGTTTGCTGGTTTCAGTAAGTACCTCTCGCTTGTGTCTTAAATTATATTTCTCAGTCATAAGCTGTTCCAAGCGCAAAAAGAAGATGAATAAGAAAGAACAAGATTAAGAAAAACCTTTACATCTGCATCTTATAGTATCCAACTTTCGTTTCTTAAAAGCAAAGTAAATCAGAGAAACAGCATTAATAAGTCAGCCTTTGGATAATCTCTTTACCTATGTTTTTCTCACGGTCCGAGAAAGCCAATTCGGAGACAACACAGGGCATGTTTCTTGGTAGTAGAACGAACAGGACACACGATAGCCTGTAAAATATCACTTACTATGCCGCCAACATTTTTCACACGTACATTTAACTGAAGTTTATAACAAGAGTTAAATCCTAGTAATCGAACTTCAAAATAATTAAAATAATAATGGTCAAATAGACTCATGAAAAAAAGAAGAGAAACACCATGGCCTCATTAAAGCTTTTATTTAACTTCATCTGAATAGGGTATCTAATCTTAAAAGAAAATAGAAACCTATCTAAAAATACGGCACTCATCCTATGCGAGTAGCTATGGCTATTGGTTGTTTGCGAAGGGTTAAGCTTGGTCGCAGAATGAAGTTTTAAAAGCGGTATTTGTTAGAAAGTATACATCTCTAGGCCTACATTAGGAGATAATAGAAAAGAATAATTTGCCGCTTTAAAAGATTTACCTTTCGGGACAGAAAATTAATCTATTCTAAAGAGTAAAACAAAGTATTAAAAAATTATTTATCTTTAGATATACTGAAAAAAACCTTTGAATAGGAAAAGAACAACAGATACAATTCTGTCAAAACTGAAAAGTAAGAAATGTCACACAACCAGGGTTGCCACCACGATCAGTTCCTAAAGTGCTAAAATTCCCAAGATTTGCGTGCTACACACCGGTTTTCGGTGCTACAGCCCAAAAATTTTAAGCATGTCACCGCGACACTCGCTTGGTCCGTTCAAGTGTACTTGGATTAGTTTAAGGTCAATTTTTTAATCTTTTTATGTCTGGTTATTTCAAACTTAGCGCCAATCTTTCTAAACGAACACGGCAAAAGGCGGTACTGATTATATCAGACTTTGCGCCAATCTTTCGAAACAAATACGGCAAATAGGCGGTCCGCGCTTTTGTTTGTTCGCCTGCCTTTTTTCAAAATCCTCATTATTTCATCCAAGACAAAAAGAAAAAAACTGTAGCACGAAATTGCTACAATTTGGACATTCAATGTAGCATGTGCTACACACAACGAAAGAGTGCTAAAATAGCACTTTCGTGCTACAAGTAGCAACCCTGCACATAACATCGATCTGAAAAATGTTTGAAACTATACCACTAATGAACTTTTGGTTGTGCTGCCAAAAGGAGTATCTAAGGGTAAGCAAAAACGCGATACCAATTCTAGCTTTTTCTGTCACCCCTTATACGTGTGAAGCTGCATTCTTGTTCTTGGTGCCCTCAATAGAGGGGGGGGCAATTTTTTCAATGAAAATTCCGAAAAACGAATTTCAGAAAATATAAGGGGAATAAAAAACTGAAGGGCAAAGAACCCTCTCTGTCCCACAAAATCGCAAGATTTGTATTTAAAACAAAATCTGTTTTGTATACAAATGTTGTGTTTCTTGAAATGGGCAACGAAAAATTTTGAGGCATAATGCCGGGTCACAGTGAAAACTCTGGGAGATGCCAATCTGTTACTATAATAATTTTGTATGCAAGTGTAACGCTTGGGTATATAAATAACGAGTCTCCAATAAATCATTCCAAATTCCTTTTATTTTAACCGCGTAGCCAAGTTTTTTTTAAACCATATCACGCTTTTAAATCATGGACAATGATTTTTTTCTCATTTTTTTTTTAGTTTACTTTGTGAATGCTGCGTAGTTGGAAACTAAGATAACGGCTTAATCAATTCAGTGAAACGTGAATACAATTGACGCTTCTAAACCAATACTTTCTCGGAAGTGGCTATGGATCTCAGCAAGTACTAAAAAAACGATAGCACCAGCGGGAATTTCCCTCTTAAGAACTAGCCTGAACTGAGTTTAATAAAATAAAATGATAGACAAACAAAACTTAAATATTGCAATAGTTCATGACATTTTTTTTCCAAAAATCGATAAGCCTACACAAATACAAAAAAAAATCTGTTCAAAGTTAAAACCCTTAGGAAATTTTATTATTTAAACATGTCTTTATTCCCTGGTGGCATTTGCTTTTCAAAAATTTTCATATCAGTTGATAGAAAATCAAGAAGTGAAACCAACATATTCTATTCACTTTTGGAAGCACATAAGTATTGTCAGTTTGAAGCCTTTGAAAATATCTTCCGAAAATTCTCGTCAGTAGCAGAAGACAACTCGAAAATTTTAGTTTTAGTTTTTGATTCTCAATCGATTGGTATGCACATTAAAAAAAGCCCTTCAGTTCTGTCAATAATTACTTAAGTAAGTTATTTACAATGCTTTTTATATTTAATTTTTACTTAATATTTTGTTTAAATAGTTTATATGAAGGTACTGTACGACGGTTCTAGGCGTTTACCTCCCCCCCCCCAAGAAAATACATCCCCGCTGAAGAAATTACTCCCAAAATGTTCTTTCCACTAAAAATTCCGAATGTTTCCCAATAACAAATACTATCTGTAAGGAACGGACAAACTACAAAACTTAAAAATGCACTTCAACTTCTACAATGGGGTTGTCTGATAGTTTTGTAGTTCGGGAGGGAGGGAGATACCTCAAAGGGTGCATTTTGATGCCAAAACATCCCAGCTCTCATTGAGCCATCAGATAAATACAGAATTAGTTCTAAGGGAGAGATGACAGGAGGATGGAGGAAGAAATTGTTTGACAATCCCCAGGCATATCCCTATCTCCGACGCAAAATAGACGAAGCTAGATGGTTCTTCTAAGATTTACGGAAATGTAGGCGCCGGCTATTAGTTTTCTATTATTTATTCGGATCTCTTCTCCAAGATCTACAAGTTATGGCAAAACTACCCAATAAGTCATAAATAGTTCGTCCACAAAAACAAAAATTACAATGAACGAGATAGGGTGATTCTATAAGAAATCATATGATCTCAATATACACTTGTATCGACATTTTGACTGACGAATTCAGACGATTCGAACTGGACTTATTAGGAGTTTCAGAAGCTCTTATGCCAGGGGTAGGAAGCATGAAATTAGGTTATATAGAATTTGTTTACTCAGGCAGGAAGGATGGGGTGCATAGACAGAGAGCAGGGCTCATGATGAATAAGGAAGCTGCTAAGTTGTGTTTAGGCTGGGAAGGTATTAATAATAGAATACTAGTTGCTCATTTTATGATTAAAAAGTTCAGGGTATCAGTTATAGTAGTATATGCCCCTGTAGAACCGACTGACAGAGATACTAGTGATTCAGATGAATTTTACTTACAGTTACAGGAGCAAATAGATAGGGTCCCAGGTAGAAATATGATATTTTTACTAGGAGATTTTAATGCCCAGGTCGGTAGAAATAGGGATTGATGGTATCCTAGCCTAGGTAAATTTGGTGTAGGAAAAGAGAACAGTAATGGATACAAACTTTTGCAATTTTGTAGGTATAACAATCTAGTTATAAACAATACGGTGTTTGGTCATAAAATGGCTCACAAGTTAACATGGTATTCACGTGATGATTATGCAAACCTTATTGATTATGTTATAGTAAACCGAAGACTGGCAGGATCAATACAAGATACTAGGGTATATAGGAGTGCTGTTATTGATGTTAAAAGTAAAGATCACCATCTAGTAGTGTCAAGGGTTAATTTAAAGCTGAAATATCGGAAGGGTAACTACCTCCCGGGAAGTTATACTGTTGGAAACCTCCAGGATGAGAATTTGAGAAACTTTCCAGGAACAGTTGAATACTAAACTTGAGAGTTTAAAATTGGATAATGTGGAAGATGGTTGGAATAATTTTAGAAAAATAATTTGTGAAGTTACTGAAGGTGTCTTAGGGAAGAAAGCTAGAACTGCAGCTAAGAATGTCAGTGAAAAAGCTTTATATTTAATAGAAAGGAGAAAGGACTTGTACAAGAATTATATGAGTGATAGATCATACGAAAACAAAAGGAATGTAAGGAAAGTGGAGAAAGCATTAAAATATGAACTAAGGAGGTGTGAAGTGGAGGCCATGGATAAAATTGCCGAGGATCTGGAAGATGCAGCTAGACGGCATAATGCTAAAATATTGTACTGACATGTTAATAAATTAAGAGGGAGTAGTCAATCTGGACTTGACCCAGTTAAAGATAGGAATGGGGCCACAATTAGCGATAAGGAAAGAACTAAAGAGAGATTGGCCGAACATTTTGAGAATTTGCTTAACCGAGATAGACTTGCAGGAAAAGATATAGAGGAAAATGAAAAAGTTTGTGATACCTTGGATGTGAATGAAGATTTTTTTTTGTGAGGAAGAATTAGCGACAGTACTAAAAGGATTAAAAAATAATAAGGCTCCAGGTGCTGATAGGGTGGTAAATGAGTTTATTAAATACGGTGGCTCTGAGGTTAGAAATAAGTTACTGAAGATTATGAATATGATTTTTGAAAAAGGGGGAGTACCTAAAGATTTTAGGAAAACCTTAATTAAGCCACTTTATAAGAAAGGTGATAAAAGTGAGTGTGGTAATTATCGAGGCCTTAGTATGGTCTCTGTAGGTAGTAAATTACATAGTAATATGATGCTTTTTAGACTGAGAGATGCCATAGACAAAGTTTTAAGAGAAGAACAGTGCGGTTTTAGAAAAGGTAGAGGGTGTGTCGACCAGATTTTCACTGAATAAGGCTCCAGGTGATTTATTGTTTTTCCTTTTCCTTATTTCTGTGTGGTGTTTAGTATTTTGCTTGTGATTCTCAGTTTTTGACATTTTATGCTATATTTTGTAGATTAGATAGTGAAATACTCTGTACGGGTTTAATCACTGAATAAAATCATTCATTCATTTAAGGCTCCAGGTGCTGATAGGGTGGTAAATGAGTTTATTAAATACGGTGGCTCTGAGGTTAGAAATAAGTTACTGAAGATTATGAATATGATTTTTGAAAAAGGGGAAGTACCTAAAGATTTTAGGAAAACCTTAATTAAGCGACTTTATAAGAAAGGTGATAAAAGTGAGTGTGGTAATTATCGAGGCCTTAGTCTGGTCTCTGTAGGTAGTAAATTACTTAGTAATATGATACTTTTTAGACTGAGAGATGCCGTAGACAAAGTTTTAAGAGAAGAACAGTGCGGTTTTAGAAAAGGTAGAGGATGTGTCGACCAAATTTTCACTCTTAGGCTAATAATTGAGAAATGCCTGAGTTGTCAAACGCCTTTGGTCCCCAGTTTTATAGATTATGAGCAAGCGTTCGATTCTGTTGTTAGAAGAGCTTTAGTAAAGGTTTTATCCTTTTATGGTATACCAGACAAATACATTAAACTAATTAGTGCTATGCACGAGAATAACACTGCTGCGGTTAAGGTAGGAAATGAGGTTAGCAGCTGGTTTTGTATTAAATCAGGAGTTAAGTAGGGTTGTGTTCTATCCCCATTTATATTGATTATTTTATGAACTTTGTCTTAAGCAGCACAGGAAAGGCAATGGGAGACCACAGAATCAAATGGGAAGCAAAAAGGTCTCCTGGACTTAGATTATGCTGATGATTTAAGCATCCTAGATGAAAGTGTGAGCAAAATGATTGAAGTTTTAGAGGTTTTGCGATTTCAGGGTGGTAGAATAGGTTTAAAAATTAATGTTAAAAAGACTAAGTCACTAAGATTAGGAATAAGTGAAGATGAAAAGGTGACGTTGATCACCTTTTCAAAAGATTGATCAGGTGGGCAGCTTCACTTACCTTGGTAGTATTATTAGTAAAGATGGTGGGAGCAGTGAAGATGTTAATAGTAGAATAGCCAAGGCTCAGGGTGTTTTTTCACAGTTAAAAAACGTTTGGAAGAATAGGAAGATAAGTCTGCAAACCAAGATTATAATATTAGAAGCTACAGTGATGACAGTGGTCAAATATGGCTTTAAAGCATGGGCGCTCAGAAAAGCGGATGAAGATTTGCTAGATGTTTTCCAGGGAAATTGGTTAAGGATTGTTCTGGGTACCCGGCTGACTGACCGTATTTCAAACAATAGGTTATACGAAAAATGTGGTTCAATACCGCTCTCTAGGGCTATAATGAAAGAAAGGTTGAGGTGGCTAGGGCATGTTGGCTAGGGCACGTGATGACGGATGACAGATTGCCGAAGATTATTCGTTTCGGCCAACCGTCTAGGGCTAAACGGAAAGCAGGTCGTCCTCGTCTGGTGTGGAAGGACGTCATAAAGAAAGATTTAAAGGAAATGGAAACTCCATGGGCGGGTGTAAAAAGGGGGGCTTTAAGTAGATTGGGATGGAGGAGCAGCGTGCGTAGCTGTGTTGGCCTCAGGCGGCTTGGTGCTACGGTGAGTTGTTAGCAGTAGTAGTAATATACACTTGCAAAGCAATAGTAGAGCCAATTTCTGGAATTGCTTCCATTCCTGTCCACCGAAATCAATCTTATACATTTGCAAA
>JAQQPU010003776.1:0-24006 GCA_029168905.1 Artemia sp. Kazakhstan ARC1039 | reverse complement strand
AAGATTGAACCATGGAAAAGTGGCATTTTCTGTCATTGGCGACATCAAACTGAGATTTTACCACAAAGAGGACCAAATTGCATTTGATTGAAAATTGTGAGATAGTTAATCGATTAATAAGTGTCAAGAACTGTTTACTGAGCTTCCCCCTTGCAGAGGAAGAAAATACAAATACGGAAATACACTAAATAAGCTCTTTTCCGGAACATTGCTGTGCAAACGTTCAATTACTACTTTAAGAGCCAGGTTTGAGGGGTGGTAGCTATCCTCACCTTTAGGCTCACTCTGTATATACTATGGAAAAAGAACATGAACCAAATTAAACACAACAAACAAGTTTTCTCAAATGAAAGTAAAGAGCAACATTAAAACGAACAGAAATTATTCCGTATATGGAGGGACCCCTCCTGAGCCCCTTGCTTTTTATGGTAAATTGTGACTTTTTGTCCCAATTCAGTAAAAAACGGCAGTAAAAACGGGCCGTTGATGCGGAAAAAGAAGCATTCTTAAATCCCGATAAAGCTTTAGCGTAAAGAGCGAGGGTAGCCCCCCCCCCCCCATTTGCGGAATGGTAGTTTTTTATTAAATTTTTACAAAATAAAGCGATGACAGTAATTAGTTAGTACATGACGTATATAAATAGTACATGTCCATGTTACAAGTATTTAAGTTAGTACCTCCGGTATTTCGTTTTTTTATCCCTCAAAAAGTGACCTCCATGAGTATCACCCAGGGAGTTGCAGTTAATTAGTTATAAAGCATCGGATTAGAAAAAGGTCTGATTTCTCAATAAAACACTTACGCCTTATCATATGGAACGTACCAAAAGTAAGTTCTAAGGCAGTAGAATACCTACCTCAATTTAAAAAAAAATTCTTTTAAATGAAGAATTTTTTGCAGACTTGAATATTGAGAGAAAGGTTTACACATATTTGGATAGATTTGTTTCGTTCTGATTTTTTTTTTTCGTTTGGCTCTTGTTGTTAGTCGTGCATTTATTCAGGTTGTCTGTTAATAGAGGACACCGTTTATTTTGTTTTCTTGCTTTGTGTAATTATTTAGTATAAAATTTGGAATGTTAGTTGTTGTGAGCAAGCAAAGCTCCAGCAATTTTTTCCTAACACAGTATCTATATTAAGAAATAGTTGATGTATTGTGAATTATTGTGATAAATAAACAAAGTAAATAAACTAAAAATATCTCTAACTGATCCTAATACAATAGAAGTATGACATGTCCGCATACACAAGGCTGGGTAAGAGGGAACTTGGAACCCATATGCAGTCTCTCACCTATGCAAATTACCAATCCTTGTATGATACTGATTTCAAAAAGTGTAGATTGACAAGGTGAGGCAGACTCCTCTAGTCATATAGCCATTAATTGTATTGAATGATTCCCAAATTCAGTGATATGCATTAGAATATATTTAATAGGTTATTTTACCATTAAAAATGACATTGATCTAATTTAGTCAGTAAATTAAGGCTGACTAATTAAAATTAATGTTCCCTAAAATATCGCAAAACGATTCTGATTGGAAATTATAACATGTCTATATCTGGGGCAGAAACGGTCAGTCCGCAAGACCATATTTACGGCACTTAGTTATGCAAATTATCAATCTTCGTATGATTCTCATTGCAACAAGGCGTAGTATTTCCAATTCTAAACCAAATCTATGAAACTTATTTTTCTTCAAATTTAGAACTATCACTTCTCATGATGTAGCTTTGGGAAATTAAATATAAAAACCAGAGAAGAACTTCGTTCGGGCAGAGGGGAATTCTGAAAAATATCCTTCCTTTGACTTTGTCAAACGGCATGGAACAAAATTCAGGCCGCTATTCCGCTCCTTTCGAACATGGACACGTCCTCTAGACATATTGATGCACCTTTAAAAAGCTTCTTTTTAAGTTGCTTATAAGAAAGCCAAGTATCGAGACAAATGATAGGATCATATAGAGAGGGTTTGTTGATCAGGTAAAGTAAGTGTCTGCGAAACCAAATCTAACCGATAATTTATCTTCCCTGCAAAAATGCCTACGACTTCTCCAGGGAAGATTTAGATGTTCCAATGACACCGATTAGGGCTAAACGACTCAGCCTTTCTTATCCTGTTCAATATCTTGAGCCAGGCTGGCTCTGGATTAGCCGTACTCTTAAACAACGTCACTAAAAATAATGCATAGCCGAATCATAATGATCGATTTAATCTTAGTCCATCTTTTTCACAAAGCCCAGTCAGACTTTAGTTTCAGAAGTCCGGTAAGAGTTCGTTTATTTTTCTCTGAGATTCCAGGCTCTGGATGACGAAGCATTGTACAAGTTGCATTTGTCTACTCCTGTCATCATACTAAAGTTTCAGTTTTTGTGTTTTCTTAGTTCTCAGCAGATATTTTCGGGTTTTTATAGCTTATATGTTTTCCCCAATAGTTCTCAAATATTTCAGAAAAAATCCAGCTTCAGTTGCATCACTCATTTAGGAAAATGAGGTCAAGTGAAACATGGGCCAGCAACCGAAAAAGCTGGAGAAGCATACCTTCCATTTTATACTCCAAGCAATGTCACGCGGGTCTTTTAAAAACAAAGCAGATTGCTGCTGCTTCAACCACTTCCTTTTCTGCTGTAATGGAGTTTTGGTAATTATATTTTTAGATACTAGGTTATTTCCATTTCGGATTCAAGTCTGGTAGACAATTTTAACAAGCCTGAAGACGAATGGCCAAATTTTCCAAGCATACCTGAATATCCATAGATATAGGTGAGCTTAAACGCCTTTTCCATCTACATTAATAAATTATCTTAAATTGAAGAAGCATATAGTACGCTTTGACCATAATGATTGAGCCAGAACTAGAAAACATCTCATCAATAGAATACAAATCAAATGACGAAATGTAGTTCTTAAAAAAGAAGAAGAATAAGATACCGACTAGATTCATGAAACATTATGAACTCAAAGTTATCAATATCTTAGGTAGTCACATCCAAAAGGTTCGTAATAGAACTGCTCCTGACACATTAATTTGACTATTAATAATCTGCTATTTCAGAAATTCAGGCTTAAAAAATGATTGAAAAATTTAAAAATACTAAGAACTTAATTGGATGTCAGAAATTATATTCATTTTCATCAGTGGCAATAGCTAGAAAGTCCACAAACAAATTACTGCGACTTATTCAAAGTCTAAATTGATTGTATTCGAAGCATATGTTACAACACCACAGGGGGAGGGATCACCTCTCACAAATGAACAGTTTGTAGAAAATTTCAATAAATTACGTTAATTATCTTAGAGATTCAGAGTAGCCTTTTGTACCAGCCATGGACGATCTCGAGCCGCCTCACATTGGGTAGATATTACTCTATAGATGCGACTTGTGACACACCTGCAGTTGTTTTGCTGATCTTGAAAGTTCAGGAGGGTCATACCCCCCCCCCCCTTGTGTATCCTGAGTGAAAATTAATGCTTTTATTTTCGAGTATTTACATACTTTTATATCTAAGAAAGCTGCGTGATCCGTCCAAGGAACCCATCACTTGATTTATTTGATTCCATGAAAAGAGTTTGTATTCCAATAAGGACCCTTTCAAGCAAGGGACTATAAAAATAAGACTTGCTATTACAAGCAGAGTGCTACAAACTCATCATACTTTCAGACTCCCTTGTGTAAAATCTAAATATATTCTAAATCCAGCGAATTACTTAGTATACCGCACCAGTTTTATAAAGAAATCTATTAATTAGAAAAATACATTAATAGACCTTTCGAACTCGGAAGCCTTAGGCTGCAGCCAAGCATGTATGTACGCAGGGTCGTTTTCTGGGTTGGTGGCACCAGGGGGAAAAATTAGTTATGCCCCCGGCTCGGGGGGGGGGGTTGGTTAGTAGCTCCCCCCATAAATAAAAAAACAGAAATCCCAGCCATTTCATCCCCAGCTCCGGTTGCCTCCTCCTTTAAACGGCCCTGTATGTACGACGTTTCATGGAAGGGCAAGGAGACGTAAACACTTCGAGATTTGCTTGGAGCTCCCTGCGGATAGCCGGCGTTAATTAAATAATGCTGGAAAAAGAAGATCAAGAACATTAGACTGATGGAATAACTTCGTTTGTTAGCGCTTTACAAACCTCAAGTTGGTAAAATGACGGAAATGAAGTCAAAGCATCTATCCTAGCATTACTTTTCTTATATACAAAAGGCCGCATGCAAAATAGTGCATAAAAGTTTGATTATCATGTCTTAGAGAGTTCAGGAGTTCAAGCTTTAGTTGGAAGAAAAGAATTAACGCTTTTTTTTACAAACTTTCAAGAATCGTAAAATTTACTCGATTGTCGATACTACTCCGATCTTTTGAAAAACCACAATCGTCACGATTCCGATTCATTAAATTAAATGACTTCGATTAAATGACCGTTTGCGGTAAAAAAAAGAAAGAAAAATAAATAAATAAAACAGATTCTCACCTCCACAAGCAGCTGACAGGAGGTGGACCTGGTGTGAATCCGGCGAAAGAATTTCGTTGAAGAGCTTCTTTGAGCTGGAATACGTCCAAAAATAAATCGCTCTCGAGGGGGCAACACCCAGCAGTGTTGGACCAAGGCCCTTGAAGAGTGCCTGTGGCCCCTCTTGGCTGATAATATGCCTAAAAAAGACAAGCACTTGTTTTTTGAGCCCTATGCTTAAGAGAAAACATCGTTCATTTTCCTAGGACGCAATAAGAAAACTAACTAGCCAGGATCAGTCGCAATTTTCAACGCACTAACAATGTTCTGTCTTCATCCTATCCATTATGACAACAACTACTGTTCAAACAAGCTACATCTGCAATGGCGAGGGGGGGGGTCTGAGGGTCCGTACCCCTTTCCTAAAATTGTTTGGCAATTGTTCGTACCATTTAACATGTTTTCAGCATAAGTTGCCTTTTGACACCGCCCAGATAAATAAATTCCTGAGTTACATGCCTGATTCGAATGAACAAATAAATAGGTCTAACTGAATACTTTATTAGATTCTTTATCCTTAGAGTTAGTTCAGACGTTTGGGGAAACCGCATGGGATTTCCTATAGGGAGGATAGGGAGAATGTTCGCACGCATCCGACCTGCAAATATTGGCAAAATATTCAAACATCAGAAGCCATGACTGAAGATACAGATTTGGAAGTTGCTTTTTTAGCTTGTAGAGATTTCTTGTAGTCTGAACTTGAAGTATCATACAAAAGTTGATAATGCTGTACAAGGGCAATCAAATTGGGTATTTTATGATGCCTGACAATCGGCATGTTTTTTCAAATTTCAAAGTACCGCCACAAATTCCCAATCACTTCAGCCCTCCGTACGGAAAAGCTAGAAAAAAGTCCAAACCATACTCCGAATGGGAATTACAAATCTCCCTATCGAAATTCCCATAGGAAGAATGGGAATTCCCAGACGTCTGAACTAACTCTTATGTGTTTCTACTTTCTTCAGCAAGAACATCATTGACCAAGTTTGGATAGTTCGAGACCGATTAAATAGACAAGTAATTTTAGCAAGAAAAGGAAATCTGAACTCAAATGTACATTGAAACTTACGCAAAATTCTGAAAAACAAGTATTTTACTGAAAACAGAGCTTAATTGAGTTGTTTAACAAAAT
This sequence comes from Artemia sp. Kazakhstan ARC1039, assembly GCA_029168905.1. Taxonomy (NCBI): domain Eukaryota; kingdom Metazoa; phylum Arthropoda; class Branchiopoda; order Anostraca; family Artemiidae; genus Artemia; species Artemia sp. Kazakhstan ARC1039. The sequence goes on along the minus strand of JAQQPU010003776.1, from coordinate 18,366 downwards.
TTAAATTATATACCAAAGGTCACCAGTATTATAACCGGTAAAAGACCATTCAGAGCCTCATAAATTAGTCTTTTCTTTTCAGCCGATTTTTAAATAGCTTTACTGCTTCTAACATAACATCCTGTTTAAGGAGCAATTTGAAAAAAACAGAGCTTTGATAACAAAAGAATCGATTTTTTATGTTGATTAAATAAATAAAAAAACAAGTTTTTTCAACTGAAAGCAAGGAGCAACATTAGAACTTAAAACGAACAGAAATTGTTTCGTGTATGAAGGGGATTGCCCCCTCCTCTACACCTCGCTCTTTACGCTAAAATGTTTTAGTACTTTAAAAAAGCTTCCTATTGTTCTAATTAAACGACCCTTGTGTTTCAGGATTCGTTCTAAATGAATTCGGACAAAATTCAAACTCTAGCGTAAAGAGCGAGGTGATGAGAAGGGGGCAATCCTTTTCATACAGGTAATAATTTCTGTTCGTTTTGAGTTCTAATGTTGCTCCCTCCTTTCAGTAGAAAAACTAGTTTTTTTTTAAATTTAACTTCTGATCGTTTTTAAGTAATGCCAGGAAATCTGGCCCCACCTCCACGGAGAAATCCCCCTCTCTATAGATATATCCTCTAGGCAATTCAATCCCGGTAAAAATTTACCCCGGACAATTACCCTTAGCAACTCCACGTGTAAAATTGAAACGGAAAAAAGAAAGCAAGACATTTAAAACGTATTGTGTATAGGAATTCTGGCAAATTCCCCCAGTGTATAATTTCCCTGACAAGCTCACCCCCTGGAAACTTCCCTCCCCTTAGACAATTCCCCGTGGAAAAACCCAAGCAAAAATTCCGCCTTGCCCGAAAATGTATACAACCTTCACAATAACAAATACTATGTGTAAAAAATGAGCAAATTTTATGACTTAAAGACCTTTACCCTGGGGCAATGGGTGGGTGGGGGGGTCATATAAAATTCAAAGGCATAGATATTGGGCCTTTCAACTACGATGAGCAAACTGGTCAAAATTTTGATCTGACGACTTTTGGAAAAAAGGGGCGGGGAGGGGGCCAGGCTGCCCTCCAATCTTTTTGGTCACTCAATAAGGGCACTAGAACTTTCAATTTCCGTTCGAACGAACCCTCTCACGATATCCTAGGACCACTGGATCGATACGATCAACCCCTAAAAAAAACATCTATGATCTTTCTTCTGGCAAAAAAAAAAAAAAACCAAAATTCCACATATTTGCAGATAGGAGCTTGAAACCATTACAGTAGGGTTTCCTGACACGCTGAATCTGATGGTGTGATTTTCATTCAATATTTTTAGGGGTTGTTTCCCCTTTTTTCGAAAATCAGGCAAATTTTCTCAGGCTCAAAGCCTTTAATCAGTAAGACTAAACTTAATTAAACTTGTACATTTAAAATCAGCATAACAAGCCAATTTGCGAAACAGAAGAAAGTGGAACAGATTTTTAATTTATCAGTGTGTTTAAGAATTATCCAGAAGGGTGCAATGTAGAGGGTGTGGGGGAGAGAAACAGTGTTATATAGCATTGACAGATAACGGCGATTAAAACGAAGCTTAGCAGAGACTCTGCCCGTCCCCCCTTTTTTGGCCGTCCTAGCCGAGGGGATTGGTGCGCTGGATTTAGGATTCTTTGTCCGAGAGGGCGAGGGTTTAAATCCTAGTGTATCCAATTATTTGGTTTGAGACAGGGGTCAGTGGCGTGACTCTGTAAGCTCAGCCAGAGTCGACCCAGCTTCAAATGAGTACCTGGAGAAATCTGGGGAATGTAAGCAGGAAGGGTGTGCGAAAACACAGGATGGTTGGCCCCAAGCCCCCGTTGCCCCTCCTGGCTGAAGGGCCAAGAAACGAAGATCAGCACCGCCGGTAGGGACTGTAAAGTCCAATGCCGTATTCTTTACCTTTAGCAGAGACTATGGAAGCATATCAATCTGATATGCAGCGTTTTATGTGCTCTGTTAGGAAATGACGAGCGTGAGAAATTGAATTTCCAATGGGAAGGCAGAGATAAACAATTTAGACAGATGAGCGGATCCTTAAACTTCAAAGTGTAATCTCACCAGGAAGTGGGCCTTTCCATTTAAAAAGGACTACGTTGTTTTTTTCAGTGTTGAATTCAAGACCATATTCCAATTATTCTGTTTGCAGTTTTTGTAATGTTTCAGAAATTTTGTCTAAAGTTTGGCTGAGGTTAAAAATGTCATCAGCTTAAGTGACTAAGGAGATATTGGGGCCAGTAAGAACCCAAGACATTTGACACCGGTGTTGAGTTTCGAGGAGATAATTATTAAAATGACAAGGTGAGGCAATATGAGGGGTTTTTCCCCCTCCTCAATACCTCACCCTTACGCTAAAGTTCGACTTTTTATCCCAATTATTTAAGAGCAATTCCAGAAACATAGGGGTCATTTTAATAAGAATAAGAAGCTTATTTTTTTAATTCTATAGATGTATCTGTCTCCTGAGGCTACTTTCCAATATTCATGATAAAGCAAGAAATCTTTTCATGAAAACTAGCCTACCAGTAGCTAAATTGCAGCTTGATTTTAAATCCCTTTGTGCTCTTTATTGTGCATCTTCTGTTTCATTACTCCAAATGAGTCTTCCCTTGACCATTAGATGTACACCTCTTTTTTGCATGAAACTAAAAATCATTTTACTCCCTCAGTACAACCTGACTTAAATTTCTTAACTACATGTCACATTATGGGGTATGAGCTGAAATTAAAAATATATTACCTGGGCTTTGATTTATTCTTCTTCCTTTTGTGCCTCTTTTTGTAGTTGTTATTATTAAGCACCTTTAAAGTGCCAGAAGTTGGACCTGTTATATTCCATGCAGTTTTACCACACAATGATGATGTAATTTGCCAACTTTGTTTTGACATGTTTTTTTTTAAATAATTTATCATAATATCCTAAATACAAAAAAAGTATACTGTCATGGGACCAATGGGTTTTTACCCATTCACTTTGAACAGTATTCCTGGAAAGGATTTCAGGTGTATGTAATTGGTTACTAATGAAAACTACTACAATATTATTTTAGGTATCAAAGAACAGAAATAGAAAAAGAAAGCTTTTAAAATTTTTCAAAGCATTCACGTTCTCCAAGCTCAATAATAGTCAAATAGACAAAAGCTATTCTTAGAAGTTAAGATCGATTTTGTTTAGAGGTAATTTACTATCTGAGCTTATGAAAGAACATGAGCATTGGAGCAAACCAAAGAATGCAGAGAAAAGACGGCTTCCACTGATCCAATAGTTGTAAATAGAGCAACACGCCTGCTCAATCTCTGGAGAAGGAGACAAAGATTACTGGACTTAATCGAATGAATTTTGGCCCTTGGCTTAAAGTAAATTGAATTGGAGGTCTGCCATTGCTGACTGGCACAGGTTGGGCACTCCCTATGCCTTCAGACACAGGGGGACCCTAGTAAGTAAGTCTTTATGTGAAATGGGAAAATCAAGAGCATTACACTTCAATTTTACCAAGACAAAATTTGTATTGTAGAAAGGTCAGCAACAGGGGAAGGAGGAGGGCTCCCTTTTCCCACTGGTATTTGATACTTATGCTCCTTCTCCTAGAGCTCTGAACATGTTAGCCTCACTGCCAATAGCCAGTCATTGTTATCTTCCAAGTCTAAACTTATTAGTATCTATTCAAACCTTTATCGAGTTAAACGCAGTATTACAAACTTACTTGATGCATGATGCAAGTCCCATCCTCTGTTTGACAAGGGAGACCTCTGTGAATACCTCCGCCGGCGACTGCATCCCTTGCAGCTTATACCCAGATTGAAAAAAAACTGAAGTCTTGTTTTTAAAGCCTGGACATTCAGTAGAGACATTTCCTGCTGTAATACCAGGGAATGAAAGGACATTTTGAGGCAATGTTAAAACAGTCTGAAATGGCCTCTTCAGAATGTTCACTGAGATTGTTTTCACTTTCTTCTTTTCAACATATTCACTTGAACCAGACGATTGTAGTCGAGTTTTAACCACTTCTAAAGGACAAGTAAGGATTGCACCAATAGTTCCAGCAACACTACAGCAACAAAAAAGCGTTTTTAATTGGGTTTGACATTGAGAAAAACAAAAATAAAGAAAACAACATTGCATGATTGAAATAAAAAGTCATTTGTTAGGAAATGGAGAAAACTATTTCTTTCTTACTAATATCAATAAGTGAGGTATGCAAAGGTTTGTAATAACACATCAGGCATTCAGAAATGGAGAATCTTTCTTATGAATATCAATAAATGAGGTATGTGTAAGTCTGCAATGACACATGAGATGTGTCATTGACTTCTTTTAATAGAGTATACTTGTATATATTTTTGAAGATACTAGTTTAGAGTAAGACATTTACCAGCTGAAGATTACAAAAAGAGGATTGAAATTATGTCAAAGGACAATGAACTATGAAATTGACAATGAAGGACAGAGTATTTGAAACTAGGAAAAATCGCAGCTATATGACTACTGTTAATTCCCTTTGTTCACATGCACTGACTGGTTATTTTCTTTTAGATATGTGGCTTCCAATAAAAAAATACAAAAACGTCCAGGTTTTTACTGAGAGTTTTAGATCCTTGCCTGAAGAGAGACACAAACAGACAAAATAAAAAATAAAAACATTACAAAAAAAAAAAACTTTTCATTGACTTGCAAACGAGGGGCAAAAAAGCTAAAAAAAAAAAGGGACAATCATTCTCAGAACTGTTTAACTACCATGGTAGCACTGAGGCAAATGAACAGTGAGGGTGTTTAGTTATAAAAAGAACAAACATGCTTGAAATTAAATAGTGCTAACTCTCATTGATGTCAACTATTTTTCACCTTTTTCCAAAGTATGGGATGTCTTTTGAACAACCTAATTGTAGGGAGGGGAGAGGCTAATTCCAAATTTTCACCTTCCAATTTCAATGTTGGTGTTGTGTCATCCTTGTTACCCTTGCCAGTTTTGTTTCTCATGTCAATCCAATATGGTTTTAAGAAGTGCTCTTATATTAGAAATTCAGTTTGCATCCTCTAAATCCCATAACAATACTATAGTATAATCTCCCCTTTACTGCAAAATATATGGGTATGCACAGGTCTAACCTTCTAAGGGGGATATTGCTATAAGAACAATTCTTCCAGAAGGACTGAAAATTTTATAAAAATAAATTCTTTAAAATGGTGCCTTTCAGACAGGGAATACTTCCGGATCAAGGGAGGGGAAATCCAGAGTTTTGTATCCATTTTTTGATTGGTCTTCTAGGAGTTATTATGTAATCAAAAGTACAAAAACCCTCTTACCCATCAAGTGACCCTTAGTCTTAAAAACCTTTCTCTGTTCTACCTGCTCTCAGTAAAGTCCTTGAAAGGATCTTTCTATCAAGAATAGAATTTTTTGCTGAAATTAATAATCTCCTTTCAAAAGAACAAACGGCATTCAGAAAAGGATATAGCACCATGGACAAAATTACCTACCTGGAAACTGAGGTTAGTAACACCCTTAAAAGCAGACATTTCACTATGGCTGTCCTGCTTGACTGGTCTGATGCCTATAGTATTTTGACTAGATTCATTTTTAAAATAACTTCATAAATTGAAACAACATTTAAATTTCCATTGTTCCTATTAATCGAAAAATTTCTAATTACATTTTCATTTCTCTGGCTTCCCTAACTCATTGCATAAAACCTTTATTGTAAGAAATTAGTTAAAAATAACTTTTTACACAAAATAAGTTTTTCAAAAAAAAGCAAAGAACTCCATTAAACCAAAAATGAACTAAAACAGAATCAAGCATACAACTACCACCAGTATCAATAAATAAATGAAACCAAAAACAAATAGAAATTAAAATAAATAACAGAGTCAAACTCAAAACGAGCAGAAATTAATATAATTAGGATTCTAAACCCCATGCTTTCTAAAAGCCAGAAAATAATTTGTACTTTACTGAAAAAAATTCAGGTGAATTTACTGAAAAAAAATGTGCATTGTCAGTTTAATATACATATGCTGATATTTATTCCTTAGAATCTTAATTTTGATTTCTTAAAGTTATAAAAGTGAAAGCATTTAAAAGAATTTTATCAGTAAAGTACAAATTATATTGCATGGAAGCATAATTATATGGCATGGAAGGGGTGTTAGTTGCCTTCTAACCACTTTTGACTATTAAAAAAGGCACTACCCATTCCAATTTCCAATCAAATGAGCTCTTTTCAAAGTTTCTATAACAACTCCTTAGATACAAAGTGCCCTGATCTAGAAAAAAAAAGAAAAGAAAAGGCACTAGCCCTTTCAACTTCCAATCAAATGAGCCCTTTTTGAAGTTTCTACAACAAAACTTTCTATAAAAACCTTATGTGCACCCAAGGCATAACTTACAACCCTTGCCCTGAGGACTCTGAGGGGGTTTATCATCCTCAAAGACCTAATTTCCAGAACTTTCAACTACATTGAACAAAATGGTTATCTAAAAACTTTGATTGGATATGTTTGGGGAAATGGTGGGCGTGAGAGGGGCTTTAGTTGCCCTTCAATCACTTTTGACTATTAAAAAGGGTATTAGCCCTTTCAATTTCCAATTGAATGAGCCCTATTTGAAGTTTCTACAACATCACTTTCTATAAAAACCTTATATGCCCCCAGGGCACAACTTACAACCCTTGCCCTGAGGGCTGTGGGGGGGGGGTCATCCTCAAAGACCTAATTTCTGAAACTTTTGACTACATTGAACAAAATGGCTATCTAAAAATTTTGATTGAATGTGTTTGGGGAAAAGGTGGCTGTAAGAGGGGGGTTAGCTGCCCTTAAATCACTTCTGTTTAACATCTTCATGATATTCACTGTCTTGACTAACAATACTACCTAGTTAAGTGAAGCTCTTCACTTGATCAATACCCAATATCACCTTTTCACCATCACTTTTTACTAGTCTTAGCAACTTAGTGTAGAATTCTAGACAACCAACTTTTTGCTATCTTGAAAAGGGGTTAAGTTAGGAAAATGAAACTTTCAGGGATGAGTCTACAGACTAAAGTATGTTTTGGGAAGGTATTTGGCAGAACCTACATCTACTCCTTCTCCCTCTATAGGGCAGCAACCTTTAAAAATCTTTAAGGTTTCAAAGATCTGCAAATAGGGTAAAAAACCAGTATCCAATTGAGCAAAATTATGTAAAACTAAAACCCTCACACCTTGTTACCAAAGAAAAATTGAGAAGAATTGTATATATTAATGAATATCTAAAAATCAAAGCTATTCATCAATATTGTTATTATTAATATTATTTAAGATCAAACACTTGAAATTATTAGTTTATTGACTTACCTACAAAAACCTCTTTTTGGAAATATTAACTATCCTATTTTGATGTATATATCCCTTCAGTGTTTCACTTTAATTCACATATTAACCAAAAGCTGATTTTCTTTTGATTCTAAAAATGTAACTTTATTGCTTGAAATTTATTCTATAAATTAGAAATATTAAATCTTTTTTTTTCTAATTGCTTGGCAAAACAGATACCAAATTTTTAATTTATGCTGACGAATTCTTGGTGAAAAATTCACCAAGAAGCCAGTTCTCTTGATGCAACCCTCACACTGCATTATGCTATAGTACAATGTGGGTGGTCAAAACACCCATCTCTATTTTTCTGGAATGGCAAAGAAAAGCAGTCTTTCCCAAAAAGAGGTCTTTTTTCTCTACATTTCCTAAATTTAGAAAAAAAAACATTGATATAACTTAAAATTCTACTCAAATAACAGGAATTGCATTGTCAGAACTAAAACCAGAGAAAAAGAAAGCAATGGCTGAAAATCAAGGTAAAATGTTGTTTTGTTAAAATTTCAATAGATAACCTGTCAAGTAGACAAATTTATAAGATTTGGAAATCAGAAGAGGGACAACATAGAAGCTCGGCAATAGCTTACCAGAGTATTTTTTTGGCCCTGACTTCAATAGGCTACCAAAAGTTCCATTTTCTTCACCTAATCCCTTTCCAAGATAGCAAAAACTAGCTAAACTAGAATTTTACCAAAGTAGCTAAACTAGAATTTTACCAGATACTATACTAGAGTATTATTAATCTCTAGATCCATTCCTGAAAGTTGTATTTAGGCCCACCTAATTTCCAAAATCAACAAGAGTCCTTAATCTAGAATTTTCCCTCAGCTAAAACAAAAATAACAGTAAAGATAGGCTAGAGAAACAAGGATAATACAAGCCAGTGAAAAACATAGATTATAAAGCAAATATTTTGATCAAGACCTCCCATTGAACATCCTCAGTGCAGAATAAGACTAATAAACTATAAAATACCAAATGTTAAAACAAAACACAAAACTAAAATGACCCTTTCAGAGTAACAGTGAAAAGGTAACTCAGTTACCCTTTCACTGTTATTCTGAAAGGGTCACATCATTTTAGTTTTGTGTTTTGTTTTAACATTTGGTTTTTTATATTTTATTGGTTTTATTCTGCACTTAGAGTCAGGTGGTGGTATTGATCAAAGTATTTGCATTATAATCTACATTTGTCATTAGACCTGTTCTTTTGCACTAAGATCTTACATCAAGATCTCACATCTTTCTACAAAGATTTCCATTCTTTTAACTCATCTTTGTTCTAAGATCTTATATCTCACTGATGTTAGCAAAAAGTGTTAAAGATGCCATCTTTCTGTCATATAGAACAATGATGAGAGAACTTTGATGATATGCTCATCATTGTTCTTAGACCACTGATCAGAGCAGAATGATGAAAGAAGTTTGAAAAAGAACACTGTAAGATGTAAGACCTTAGTGCTAAGATTCACTTTTAAGCATTCTTTGTCAAAAGATGTAAGATCTTAGCACAAAGATGAGTAAAAGAACTGCCCTATTGGCTTGTATTATCCTTGTTTCTCTTTACTGTTATTTTTGTTGTCATGATTAGCCAGTGTGGTCTCAGAAATTATTTTCCCTAAGCTAGCTAGGTTACTTTTATTTGGGATACCACCAGATGGCTAATTTGACAGTGTATATATATACAAATCCTGAAATTAGCCAACCAGCCAACCAGTATTTTAAATATAGGAGTCCAGCTGAACATAAGTAAACATATTAAGAAAACAATTCTTCCTCTATAATATGCATAATAATCCTAGCTAACACATTTTGCAGGGGGAGAGCCTTTATCTTCACTTCTTTCCTTGTTTTTCCAGTTTTCTTAAGAAATTCATGAATTTCTTAGGACCTATATATTCACAGAATATATAGGCTAGCCAAACCCGGTAAAGTTCTACCAAATCATATTATTGAGTTAGAAACAAAGTGAATACACTATTTGATGCCTTTTTTGTGCTGATTATGAATATAATAATCATTTCTATTGGAAATGAAATCCAGCCCCCCTCCCTATAAATAGCCTACCTAACCTAACCCAACCTAACCCTGAATTGGCATATATAGGGGGGGCTGAAATTAATTTCCAATAGAAATGATTATTATATTTGTAATCAGCATAAAAAAAGGCATCAAATGGTGTATTCACTTTTGTCCTAACTCAATAATATGATTTGGTAGAACTTTACCATAACCCCACCCCCCTAATGGGCAAATATATACCTAGAATTGTATCCTCAGTCGAAATATAACATCAATTGGCATCACAAATGAACTTTACTCCCATATTAGCCATATGGTGGGTGTCCCTTTTTATTTGCTTAGCATGTTTCCATCAGAAGTGGCCAACCACAATGTATTTACCAATCTTGGAAATAAGGAAGAAATAACTAAGCTGAAGGCTAACTAAGACCTTGAAAACAGAGGAGAAAATAGACCAGCCTAGCCTATTAGTACTTAAAGTCATTTTAGTGTGCACTGAAAAAATCTTAAAATAGCCTAGCAATTCTAGTACTGAAACTGTTAACATTATAGTAACATTGGCACTTCAATCTTACCCTCCTCCAACAAGATGTATCAAATTATCCTTGTCGCACATTACGATTAATGTTTTTCATTTTTTTTTTTACCAGCTTGTTCTTTCTTTGCACTATTCTGACTGGCCAGAGTTGCCGAAAATTTTAATTAAGAACCGGTACAGTCTGGGAGAGCTGCCAAGTCGCGTTTTGTGTACACAGCACTGCCTTGTAAAGACAGAATGCAGCTGCCAGAATTTTGCCTTGAACATATTTCTGAAAGGCAAAGGAAATGGTACTTCGCCCCCTAAAATGATTTGTTTGTTTTATAAGATGAAAAAATCTTTTTGTAGTCATTAGCTGTAGCTTTGAGTAAAAATAAACCTTGCTTTTTTTATAGTAAGTGCGTATTTGAAATGGAGACTGTCCAGGTGGCATCATAGAGAAACCACATTTGAAAGTAACCCACTTGACAGGTGCGAAAACAAAATATAAATGCCCCTTATTTTTCAAGGCTTTTTTTTTTATTAAAAACAGTCTCATTCCAATTCATTTTCCACTTTTGACGTTGTATCAAGGAGTGATATTTACTTAACTAAAGAGAAATCGACAACCTTTCCGTGTTGCATTAAGAAATTAATCCTTCGTAGTCCAGCCAAGTTAAAACCCTTACCTCCATACTCTGGGTGGTTGTGCCAACCCCAAAAGCCATGTTATGAGATCTTTGGAATATTTTTGAACAAATGGCTATCTTAAAATTTCTATGGGATGCATTTGGGGAAAATATGATGTGGGAGGGTATAGCTGCCCGCCGATAAATTTGACTCTTAAAAATGGCTCTTCAACTTCCGATTTCCAATTGAATGAGCCCCCTCCAAAATATATACGACAGACCGTTTCCATAAAAACCTTAAATGCCCTCGGGGCATACCTTACAACCCTTGCCCTGAGGACTGTGAGGGGGTCACCCCTCAAAGACATAATTTCTGGATTTTTAAACTACGTCAAACAAAATAACTATCTCGAAATTTTGACTGGAAGTGTTTGGGGAAATGAAGGGTGGAAGGGAGGGGGGGGCGATGGTTGCCCTCCGATCACTTTGACTATTAAAGAGGGCACTAGCCCGTTCAATTACGAAACGACTGAGCCCTTTCCGAAGTTTCTACGACAACAAATGGCCATCTTAAAATTTTTATTAGATACGTTTCGGTATAATACGACGTGTTTGTGTGTGTGTGGGGGGGGGGGGTATTTGCCTTCTGATCACTTTGACCCTTAAAAAGAGCATTATAACTTTTGATTACAAATCCAATGAGCTCTCCTTGAAGTTTATATGACCACCATTTCTATAAGAACTTGATATGCCCCCAGGGTGAACTTACAACCCTTGCCCCAAGGGCTATATGGGGGGGGGTTTATCCTCAAAGAAATAATTTTTGGACCTTTCAACTACACTGAACAAAATGGCTATTTCAAAAATTCAGTTCAATTCAATTTATTTATAACCTGTCAAAACAAAAAAGGGCACATGATTGAATGAGTTTGGGGAAATGATTGGTGTACGGAGGGGGGGGGGGCTGGTTGACCTCCAATCACTTTTGACTGTTAAAAAGGCATGTAGAACTTCTGATTATCAATCAAATGAGCCCCCTCTGAAGTTTATATGACCATCCTTTCTATAAACACCTTATATCCCCCCAGGGCATAACTTACAACCCTTGCTCTGAGGGTTGTGGGGGAGGGGGGTTGTCATTATCAAATTTATAATTTCCGGACCCTTAAACTACGCTGAACAAAATGACCATCTCAAATTTGGATTGGATGTGCTTGGGGAAGTGATTAACGTGGGGGAGGGGGAGCTGGTTGCCCTCCATGAGCTCGTTTTTGAAGTTATTAATACTGATTTGTGGTAGTTGTATGCTTGGTAGATGATATGCTTGGTATTTGATTCTATTTTTATTCATTTTTGGTTTAATGGAGTCTTTGATTTTTTTTTGAAAAACTTATTTTGTGATAAAATTTTTTGGTTAATCTAAATAAAAAGACGCTATGTTTAAGTACATTGCCAGAAGAGCGTATCTCAAGAATTGTTTTGGGTATTAAGTTGGAACTTTCAGAGAATGCTTAAAGAGGAAGATCATCTGACCAAAAGAAAATATGTGCACGCTACTACTAATATTACTATCACTGCTACGTTTGCTACTACTACTAGTACTACTTCAACTACTACTTCTATCGCAACTACTTGTAAGGCCAAGAGCAGTCAGATGAAAATTTCAAGAAGTGTTAACACACAGGATATCAAAAGGACATTCAGCAATATGATAGCAATTGTTCATTGTATAAAGTTGAAACTTCCAGGACTTGAAAAGAGGGATGTTCAACTGACCGAAAGACAATAAGTTAATACTACTGCTGCTACTATTGCTAAAACTATTGCTGTTGTACTACTACTAGTAATACCAACACTACTACTGTGACTACTATTACAACTATACCTAAGGGTATGAAAGTGAAATTTTCAAGGAGTTTTGAGGAGGGAAGGTGAACAGAATCACAGCGGACCGTCGGTATGGAGTTCAAAAGGGCACAACAGTAATATATTAGGAAAAATTGGGTGTGTGAAGTGTAGTAATTGGGTAGTGCGTTGTAGTAAAACTACAACGCCATCAGTAAATAAACGAAACCCAAAACGAACAGAAATTACAATAAATAACCAATTCAAACCCAAAAGGAGAAAAAAAAACATGAGTTTAGCTAACAACCCCCGTGCCTTTTCAAGACCAGAACATAACTTGCACTTTACTGAAAAAAAATACATTTGAAATTTTTTCACTTTTTTGACTTTAATAAATATAAAATATATATGACTTTAAGGAATAAATATCAGTATATGGATATTGAACTAGCAATCCGCGGTCATTTCTTTTTTTTGTTGTTTTTTTCAGTATACTGCAAATTATGTTCTGGTCTTGAGAAGACATGAGGGTTGTCAGTCCTACTCATGCTAATTATTATTCGTTTTGAGTTTGACTCGGTTATTTATTGTAATTTCTGTTGGCTTTGGGTTACATTTATTTATTGATGGTAGTGGTAGTTTTACGCTTGGCAGATTATTTGACTTTATTTTTGCTCATTTTGGTTTAATAGGGCTCTTTACTTTTCTTTGACAACCTGTTTTGTGGAAAAATGTTTTTAAATAAATTTCAATTAAAAGCTGAAATTTGAATGTGTAGGTTTCAAGGTCGCATTTATGGTTGCTCTTGGCGTAATAGGCTTACAGCACCTTTAATCTTGCTGATTTTGTGCACCGAAGTTACTTCCAAGTAGTACTTTCTATATTGTTGTTATCCACTTAGGTGTATTTTCTTTACACAACAAAACAGTGTTTTCTTAGATATGAATCCCATATCATATTCGATCTTTTTGCATTTAGCTTCAGTTTTTTTGGCAATACTCCATGACGAAAATCGTAAGGAAGAAAAAGTGCACATAATCACAGCTAGTGAAAAAACCGAGAACAACACAAATATTTTTGTCGAGAGCTCATATAGCCGTCCCTCAATGTGTAATTAAGAATATAAAAGAGTAATACATATAAAAGTCCACGGGACGATATAGAAAGAAAATCTTAAAACAAACACTGAAGTAAAAATGGCCCTTTCTCAAAAAACGTTTAGAAGGTAATTGATTGAAAAAAAAATTGAATGACAATTCAAACTTCAGTTAGGAATTTATTTTGTATAAAGATTTTTGAATGATATAATCACTTTCTAAGCGTGGTTTTTATCAGAGATCCTATTGGGCTGAAAAATATTATTTCACGAAGAAGATTGATTTTAAAAAAATAAAGAAAGATTTTCTAATGAAAATAAAGATCAAAGTTAAAACTTAAAACGAATAATCATTAATGCTTCGCAGTTTATGGGATATGTTTTTGAAAAACTGTTTCAAATAAAGTGGCTCGTAATAAAAAAAGCATAGACTAAAATAACATGAAGTAAACCATATTTTTAGGATTCTGAGAAAGTAGCACTTTGCTCAAAACACAAAACCAACGGAACAAAACGGGACTAGAAACCTAAAAATCCATCAGCGGCCAGGTAAAATAAACAACAGTTCATAAATCTCCCAACATTCTTTTACCAGCCATGAGATCAACAAATTTTACTGCACGATTTTAACTTTTTAAAAATCACAAGAAAACTTTGTTTTCAGTAGAGTATTAGTTTTTCAGAATTCTACAAACATAAGGAAATAATACGAATCGGTTTATTAGGAACAGTTTTTAAGAAATTTGTTGCATATTTGTGAAGTAGTATTTTCTGTTTGTTTTAGGTTTTAACTTCGCTCTTTACTTCCATTAGAAAAAGTTTGTTTTCTCAGAGGATTTTTGTGCTTTTTTTTGTTTTTTAGGCTTTGAAAACATAGAAAATAAGCCTTAAAACAAAATCTCAAACATAGAAGTCATGATTAGTTTCTGCTCAAATTGGGCAGTAAATATACGTATATATCTTAATCTTTCCCTTAAAAAATCTGCAATATGTCCCATAAACAGTCCGTGGGATATATTGTCCTTGGTATTTTTAAGGAGTTGTAAATAAAAGTTCAATTATCAACGAAATATTACTCTATGTGAAATATATAAACGATTTTAGAAATCTTAAGGATGTTAAAAGAATTAAGTATATGTAGTAAATTTTGTTTATGGAATCTAGTTTCGCTGTTACTGCAATTTTTCTGCCGCAACGCTGCGAAAAATTTGAAATTCTCGTCAGAAAGTATACTTTCATGAATTTTGCCCTTTTTACTTCAAAATTTTAGGAGAACTGATCAATACAGCTGAATGTTCGCCTGAAAGAGAAGAATTATTTAAAAAAAATTGTCCATGCAAGATTTGAACTAGATTACCACGGTCTCATCAAAAAGACGTTACTTCTAGACCAAAAAGAAAGAATTTTTTTCATAGTCTTATTGGCTGACCAAAAAGTTTTATCACCCCTCGATGTGGCTTAGTTATGCTCTTTTTAACTATAAGTCTAAGCCAATTATAATAAAAGGATCATTAGCGTTGAACTGGGCCTTCAAACATCACGCTACTACGT
Organism: Artemia sp. Kazakhstan ARC1039; assembly: GCA_029168905.1. NCBI lineage: Eukaryota > Metazoa > Arthropoda > Branchiopoda > Anostraca > Artemiidae > Artemia > Artemia sp. Kazakhstan ARC1039. The sequence continues at coordinate 3,342 of JAQQPU010003776.1, read as the reverse complement.
TGTAGTTGTCTAGTACTTCCAGTGACGTCAACTGGGGGTCACCAAGTTCTTTCCTCCACCTAGATCTTGGAAGATACCCTTTGTGGAGTACTTTCAAATAAAAATGCAGCTTTTTGGGTATTCTAATTAAAAAAGCTGAAATAAACAAGAAACTTACCCCCCCCCCTCGAAATATCAAAATGTATCTTACTCTCCCATTTTTTTTTTTTTTGAATTTAGACAAATATTTTGGTCTTCAATTTTTCGGAACTAGCTAGTTATGTTAGTTAGAGTACAATTTATAAAAAATATTAAGGGGGCTGGTAGGGGGAGTATGCAAGAGGGGGGATTGTAAATTCCAACCATGGAGATGATGGTATACGATTAATTCTTCCCAGCCATTCCACTCTAGAAATTACACTCAAAGTGTACTTTTTGGGTACGATTTGGCAATTTGTGATGGCTGTATCAAATTGAATTTAAAAACCATATAGGTATAGAAATTAGCTTCGACATGAGCCCTTAAAAAGTTTTCTGTAATGTTTCTGTCCCCTGCTAGAATTAAATTGGCCATGCATTACTGCCAAAAAATTCTAGAAGTCTTAAAAAAGTAAGGCACAAACAGAGAGATGCTTCTATTTTAAAGACGTGATCATGCAAGCAGTATGTCTGATGTTCAACAGGGTGTCCACACATGAGCTGAACTTGGGAGGCAAGTAAGCTAAATTCGATCCATGACTCATCGGGAGAATCTCATTATGGAATCTCATTATGGGCAATTTGTTAAAAATAGTCAAGGATCATATAAGAAAAACGCCAGGATTGACACATCCTCCTAGGATCAGGGGGCAAGCGTTGTAAGTTGTGCCCTGGGGGCAAATATGGTTCTTATAGAAGGTGTGCTCTTATACACTTCAGAGAGGACTCTTTTCATTGGAAATAAAAAGTTTTAGTTCACTTTTTCAGATTCAAAAGAGATTGGATGGTAACTAACCCCCTCCCCCTATGCCCTTTTTTTCCAAATACATCAGATAAAAACTTTGAGATAGTCATTGTGTTAAAAATAGTTCAAAAAGCTCATCAGATTGCAAATTGAAAATTCTATTTCCCCTTTGAAGAATACGGGGTCGACACAACCCCCCCGGGTCTGGGGGCAGGCGTTGTAAGTTATGCCCTGCGGGCAACTGTGGTTCTTACAGAAGGGGTGCTCTTATAAACTTCGGAGAGAACTCCTTTGATTGGAAATCAAAAGTTCTAGTTCACTTTTTCAGATTCAAAAGAGATCGGAGGGCAACTACCCCTCCCCACGTCCTCTTTTTCCCAAATTCATCAGATAAAAATTTTGAGATAGACATTATATTAAAAATAGTTTAAAGATCATTTAAGATACACGCCAGGGTCAACACAACCTCCCAGGACCCAGGGGTAAGCATTGTAAGCTATGCCCTGGGGGCAAATATGGTTCTTATAGAGGGGATGCTCGTATAAACTTCAGAGAGGGCTCATTTGGTTGGAAATTAAAAGTTTTAGTTCACTTTATCAGAGTCAAAAGAGATTGGATGGGAACTAAACCCCTCCCCCTACGCCTTTTTTTCAAATACATCAGATAAAAACTTTGAGATAGTCATTGTGTTAAAAATAGTTCAAAGAGCTCATCAGATTGTAAATTGAAAGTTCTATTTCACTTTTGAAGAATCCGGGGTCAACACAATCCCCCCGGGTCTGGGAGCAGGCGTTGTAAGTTATGCCCTGCGGGCAACTATGGTTCTTATAGAAGGGGTGCTCTTATAAACTTCAGCGATGACTCTTTTGATTGGAAATCAAAAGTTCTAGTTCCCTATTTCAGATTCAAAAGGGATCGGAGGGCAACTAACCCCCCCCCCACGTCCTCTTTTCCCCAAATGCATCAGATAAAAATTTTGAGATAGACATTATGTTAAAAATAGTTTAAAGATCATATAAGAAAAACGCCAGGATCAACACAACCTCCCAGGACCCGAAGGTAAGCGTTGTAAGCTATGCCCTGGGGGCAAATATGGTTCTTATAGAAGGGATACTTGTATAAACTTCAGAGAGGGCTCATTTGAATGGAAATTAAAAGTTCTAGTTCATTTTTTTAGAGTAAAAAGAGATTGGAGAGCAACTAGCCTCCCCCCTATGCCTTTTTATCCAAATACATCAAATAAAAATTTTGAGATAGCCATATTGTTAAAAATAGTTCAAAGGTCAGATAACAGAACTCCGATGCGGATGCAACCACCTAGGGCCCGGGGGCAGGCGTTTTAAGTTATGCTCAGGGGACATATAAGGTTCTTATAGAATGGATGCTCGTAGAAACTTCAGAGAGGGATCATTTGATTGGAAATTGAAAATTCTATATCACTTTCTAAGAGTCAAAGTGATCGGAGGGCAGATAGACCCCCCCCCGCCCTTTTTTCCTAAATAGATCCGATAAAAATTTTGAGGTAGCCATTATGTTAAAAATTGTTAGAAGATCATAAAACAAAAACTCCGGGATCGTCACAACCACCCAGGGTCCGGGGCAGGCGTTGTAAGTTATGTCCTGGGGGCAAATACGGTTCTTATAGAAGGGGTGCTTTAAAAAACTATAGAGAGGGCCCGTTTGATTGGAAATTAAAAGTTCTAGTTAATTTTTTCAGAGTAAAAAGAGATTGGAGGGCAACTAGCCTTCCCCATGCCTTTTCCCAAATACATCAAATAAAAATTTTGAGATAGCCATATTGTTAAAAATAGTTCAAAGGTCAGATAACAAAACTCCGATGTGGACACAACCACCTAGGGCCCGGGGGCAGGCGTTGTTAGTTATGCCCTGGGACATATAAGGATCTTAGTACAGATGACCCTATAACTCCGGGGGGGACTCCTTATTTGGGCATAGCCTCCCTAGGGAGAACACGTGGTTAATGGGGTCAATGACCTCTTTCTCAATGGTCTCTTTCTCCAGGTGTGTTTTTGGCACGCTCTCAGCGAATGTTATGATCCAGAAATAGTATTTGTTATTGTTGTTCAAGCCAAATGTTATGGGTTTCCCGGAAACAGTTAGATCACGTGTTTCCTTCTCAGCCAATCAGAGGGCTTTGTTTACATAACAATTTGACCTTGAGATTTCGTATATAACGGGCATGCAATGTGATTCAATTATCGGAAAGTATTGTGACACAGTGCAAACAACTAGAATGGATAGAACAATTAACATAATTGATGAGCTTGAGGCCTTGGCAGCCGCAATTAGCAATGTAAGTACATTTTTATTTTCAAACGAATTTTCCTTGGACACCCTCCAGTATATTCAGCTAAAACGTAAATACATTCCTCTACCCTCAAACCCCCCTCCCCCCCCCC